>JAAAKL020000349.1:0-44695 GCA_010016065.2 Carybdea cf. marsupialis auct. non (Linnaeus, 1758)
TGCAGCTTTACTGTTTTGTACCACCAACAAACTTAGCATTCTTTGTTTCCTTGAGAACGATTTGCTTTAGGCTGAAACCTGGGGAAATCATATTTTTTGAATATAACTAAATTTAAACTAGATATGTCATTAAGCAGTAAGTCAGAAAGCAGCAACTCAGCATATATCAAAATGCTCATTGGCCTAGGCACAGCAAACGGGAGATCAGGGGATGTTAGCCAATGCCAATGCTCCCTCCCTATCGAACACAAACTTACTACTGTTAGTTGTAGAGAGCCGTGCTTTGTAATTTGACGCAGTCTGTTGTTCATTCATTTGTTTTCTAAGCCTCAAATGGAGCTATCTTCCCAACCGTTTTTTTGAGCTAAAAAACTCTAGCCCCTCTAAAATTGAAGCCCTCATACGCCGTTGCTCATTGGTTTGCACGCAAATGAAGGTCTGTTTGAGGCATTTATGCAAACGAAGATGATCCTCCATTAGCTACAATATACTTAAGTTGTTTGTGTGCTTTGAACCTGCATCGTATATCAGTATGTGAAGATAATTTTGCATTTGCACTATGTTACCTCTGGGTATAAAAGTTGCTAGATATTGATCATTTTTTTTACAAAGTTAAAATACTGCTTGAGCAAACTCATTTGAAGGATTGTGTCATCTCCCGTAAAATATACTTGTAGTAAAGTAATTGAAACTTTGCTTATTTTCCATTGATCATACTTCTCTAACAATGTCTACTCTAGTGTTTTGCTTATAACCGTTGTGGTATTGGTAACTTTGCACCTTCTTTAATTTGGGCGGTGCATATTTAGGTGGATGTCCAGTCTTTATTCCTTTTTACAAAGTAATTATGTCTTCCTACATCTTGCATACAATAATTTCCGTAAATAGTTTGGTAACATGTCTAAACCACCTTAGTCTTCATGCTTTGATAGTTATCATGATGTTTCTTGCGCCGGGTTTTGGTACAGCCTCTCTTGCGAGATCTGGCAAAATGTTTCATTCCAACCATAAACCTTATAATGTTAATCTCAAATACTAAGAATTTGCAAGATACCCCTTTGGTTAGGGCCCATTTGTCAAGTAGGTAGGGCAGGCTGCAACTGGGACGATAAGTGCTAAATCATTGTCTTCTTAAACTTGGAAGAGCTCTGTCCCACCAAATATTACTCTTCAGTCCATGAAATGCAGAGGATCCCAGCATAATTCAACGAGACACATCATTCTTGGTGCTAGCAACAACAGAACCTAGATAAACAATATAAATTTCATCTCACTATTCATTTGATAGCACTTTGCCTTTCTTAGCATTGATTGTGAGAACGGTTGCTGAGAGCAGAGTGATATCATCGTCATTGTATATCTCTATGTCGAGTGTGCCCTCGGTTAGTTTCAAGTCGTCTTTCAGGCATTGGCTTATTTTCAGAATGTCTTAAAAGAGGGAAGCAAAGACATTATAAAGGGGGAAAGTTAAAGATCTTTCACTATAAATTTGAACACTTAGTGCTTTTCAAAAGGCTGTTAGCCACGTTTACCCCATGCGAAGGCTTTCCTCTATCAGCTTTGTGAAACCTTCTTTGCTGAGATGTGCAATGGATCCTTAAAATGCTGACTTTTTCAAATTGTATATGGTGTCTGTTTCCTTTGCAAAGTTCTTCTCACTCCATCTTTAATATTTGTGATAGCAAGCGAACAACGTGTTTTTTCATAAATTTATTAAAAAGTAAATTTTAAAAATTTAATACTTAGATTGTTAGGTCTTCTCTATCGAGTAACAAACAAAGCATTAGCTGACACAGATTCCATTACCTGTTATTGCCTTTAGTTTATTATCATTGAAAAACTCCTTATTTTCTGACTATGTTCCCCTTCTATTTCATGTCCCCGTTTGCGAACTGTTGTTCTGGTTGCTTTGGGTCTTAATAATATTCAATCTGGCGCCCCCCTCATTTACTTCATGAAACAGTCGTGCACTTGGGCCGATTTCTTTGCATCTCTGTACACTTTTGCAAACGAAGAGTACTTTATCAATTTCTCTTGTTTTTCGTGAAGTAGACAATTAAAAGGTCGAACAATACAAAGTCGAAATGGAATAATATGAAAGTAAAAGAAGGAAAGCTGAGCCCTAACTACGACGCAGGGCCCACTCCACAGGTATAAAAGTGGGGGGGCCAGAAATTTTTTATGAAGATGTCGAAATAGGCCCGTCGAGGTAGGTGCTGTTACAAAAAACCCCTCTCTTTTAAGTTCTTCCCAATAACAGAAAGTGCATCTTCAGAACTCAAAAACAAGTTCAAAAAAAACTTTAGCAAAAAAGTGGGGTGGTCACGGCCCCCTGGTCCCCCCTGTGGCGAGGGCCCGGATTGCCGACTACCACACCTACCTTACAGGTGAAGTGTATATATATGACCGACATCACAAAGTTTTCTATGCAACTGGGAGAGCTTACAAGGCAGCTTCTAATAAATAGATTGCAGGATTCCAATAACACAATGTACTCCGCTTTGTTCTGATATCCTTACATGTAATATAGAACTATCAATAAGTTGTATTTATCCGTTAATGTCCCTCTGAAAATGTTTTGTCTTTGTTTCCAACTTTGGTAGGCACATTTGTGTTCGGTACATGTAAAACTGCTTTTCAGTTTTATTCTTTTGCAGTCAAATTGGGTACTAAAGAAGTGGAGTGTGAAAGCCGCAATCTGTTAAAAGCTACTTAGTGACATGTTTGATGGTTTTTAAGTGCCTTGCTGTTGAGCGTTGGTGACCATTGCTTTCCTCAGAACTCTACCCTCCACCGCAGTGCTTCCTGCATATTTTGCTTAGAGGCGTCTATTGAAGCTATGCAACACTTGATTCTAGGTTCTACTCGACTTTTTTCTTTCCATTTAGTCTTCCATTAATTCTGTATCATACCTTCCTATTACGAAACTTATAACTCTGGATTGTCTGCTCCTCATTGTGGTCCATAACATACATTCCAGTTCTATTTCCTTTAAGACGAAATGTTTTGTTCTTCTTGCCGTTTGTGATACTCTCAACATTATGATACAAAGCCATATCTGAATCTGATTTATTGAAGTCTCTAGTTATTTATTTAAAATCCATGCTCGACAACCGCATATCATGATGTACTCGACAAGGTCCAAGAACCTGACACAAAATGAGATACTCCTGTTAGGAAATAGTAAGGAATAGTTGTCATCTTTATAAACATTGTTTATATTCTCCAAGCCTCAATTTGATATCAGCATCGCACTTAGTATTTGGTACAAGGACTATCCCAAAGTTGAACTTTTCCACATGTCTTAGTTCTTACTCATCCTTAGAGGTTATAAATTCTTCGTGTCCTGTTGGAGGTGTATGTCTCCCTCCTGTAGATTGTTAGCCCTAGAAGCATGCTTTCCTTGAGAACAGCTTAAAATTGTCTTGACAAGTTATCTTGCCATTAGCAATAAGGACTATGTCATTTGCATAGCTTATGGTGTCTATTTTCTTCCGACGAACTCTTCACTTAAGGTATAATCTTTGATCGTTCTCAGTAAAAGGAAAACCGTCCAGGTGATAAGACTTGGTGAACACCCAGTACAATTTTCCGTCTTCTCCGTAACCAACAGAATTCGACCGTACAGTTGCCAGTTGGTTGCCAGTTTTCCATAATACTGAAGCTATTCCAAGGAACATTGATCTGTTCTACCATTTTAACAATCACTGCGGTAAAAAGCCAGCGAATGGTCTAAAAGGAATAAATGTACGTCCTTTGTCATTTGAAGGGATCTTTCATTTATCACTTTTATACCATGTATACGTTAGCTATACAGGACGTCGCTAATGTCTGTCTTCATTTTGGTTCCTACCCTCTTCAATATGAAGCCTGGTATACGGGGGGGGGGGGGGGGGGGGGAGATAGGAAGGGAAAGATTCTATATATGACGCCTTCTTTCCCCTTCAACGGGTCTGGAGAGGATTACGAAGACGAGAAAATTGACAATATTTTCCTTACTGTTTTGTATCCAGATGGGAGATGAACGTAATTTTGAATGAACGTTCTTTCTTATCTATATTTTCAGTCTATTAAAATGTTTTCGCAGTTGTTGACATCAGATAATAGGGATGCTTTCATCTCTTAACTGTCTGAAAGGTTCTGATCATTTTGTCTATGGCCTTCTTTAATCCTGAACGCACTGTACATACATATAGCAAGTTGTGAAAGGCCGTAAGAAAATTGATTTCCATGACTGGATTTGAATATGGCTTAAGAAGACTAAAGGTTTTTTCTGTCAATAATAATGTCTCAATCCTTCAGAAAACACGCACAAACGAGCATACAGTGTATATATATCGTAGTATAGAACTCAATATACCATGAAGTGCTTAAGGCGCTGGCGGGGATCGAACCCAGGTTCTACCCTTTAGCGCAGTATGCACTTCATATTTATTGAGTTCTATACTATGTAGTTCATGACTACTTGTGTGCCTGCCTGAGTACTTATATATATGAAATGGCACTGATGAAGCTAAAAGCAAAACAAAACATTAGGTTGCTTGTCGTGGTAAGGATTCGGGATTGAGTTACCGGATTGTCGACTTTACTATTGTACTGTTTAGTGCAATGGTTAAGTTTTCGATTTCGGTGTACGACATCCTGGGTTCGAGCCCCGTCAGCGCTGTAAGCACTTCATGTTTATTGAGTTTAGCGCATGACTGCTTGTATGTCTGCCTGAGTACTTACATATATCGTAGTACATATAAAGTGCATAGGGGCCGTAATACAATTTGGTTGAATGCTTTAAAATATGAAATGTAGGCAATGAAAAGCTGTGATCTTATGACATAGAATTTGTCGACTGATCTGTAAAATTCTACATGAAATTGTGCACTGGTAACAGTATAACTATTTCAAGTATAAACTTTTTGTAGGGTTAATCTTGATAGGATGGCATTTTTATAACCTATCAATGCACCAAGGGACACATGATTGTAGGAACACCTAAAAAACGAAGAAAAGATACTGAGGGAGACAATGGAGAGAGCATGACAGTTGATCTACTACAATAACTATGGGGGTTGCAGTGAAGGTAGCAGTGGGGGTAGCAGTTATAGTAACAATAGCTATTGCAGCTTTAATAGTGATGGTGATGGTGTTGGCAGTAATGCTATTAAAACTTATGTCATTCTTCTATTAGTTATTCCTTGCAATCCAGCACTGAATAAGGTCATGAATGTAGTTCACAGATTTCAAAGTGAACTAGTTTGTTCGGAGGATTGTAGAGCAATTTCTACTGAATGACCATAAGTGGCCCTTTTTAGAAGAGCAAAGACCATTAGGGCTACAGTTGCTGCAGGATACCGCTGACTTTGAAAGAAGAGATAGTTGTAGGTGTGGGAATAGTATATGTCACGTGTCCAATTTCTTGGTAAAATACAATAGGTTTAAGGATCGTAGTTTGGAAAGTAGTTATTGCATTAACAACCAATTAGACTGTAATCCGTGAAATGTAGTTTACCTCTTGGAGTGTGAAGGAAAGGAAAGTAGACGTCGATTTTATAAAATCTCGATGGTGAAAAATTGTGAGGCCACGGGGAATCGAACCCAAGGGGAATCAAACCCAAGGAGAATCGAACCAAAGGGGAATTAAACCCAAAGGAAATCGAACCCAAAGTCTCTGTAGTTGGACAACGGACGCCACTTTACCACTGAGCCACGGTACCATACTAACTAGAGAGAGGTATTTCGGATGTCTATTGACGAGGGTGCGTCACTGCTCAGTGTAGAGTCTGTAACAAACATTACCTAGGCAATGTTTAGGCAAAGATTTAACAAATATAAAGCACTTAGTTGAAATAGAGGGCAGAGTGTGCCACAGAGAAACCTTTTTCGAGCAAGCTGCCATAGCTCATTCCTAGACGTCATTAGTGTTAGATTGCTTCGTAGTGCAAGTTCAGGGAGTGGCTGTCGTTAGTCTCGTTTGCGTGCAGTCATTTAAAATAAGCAAATTTGCTCTAATCTTTGGTTAAACAAGTTAACGTGTCTTCGGAGATGTACAAAATTTCCAAATGATCATTTATTAAATAATTTTCTAAAGAAAAGGTCATATCTTGTCACTACCAAGAAGAGTTTCAGCCCCTTATTACTTTTAGAAAATTTTAGCCGTGTACTTTGACAGGGCCGTTAAGCCAGCTTTAAAGATAACTTGACAAATAACCCTTATGGTTTAAGCATCATTAATTAAAACGAAACGCATAATCTTAATTGCGTTCTATAGTTCTCTTTTTATAAGTTTAATATTATTTCTTATAAAATAGTATGAGGTAAACGTTAGGACCATATACAGTATAGCTCTATTGATATTGTCACTTATATTTTTATACCTTTTATCTTATCAGAACCATTTCCTTCAGGATCTGATAATGATAATCATTGTTGTGTTGCATGAAGTAAAAAGTAGAAAGGTTGCTCAGCACTTCCCTGCAATATTGATGAAAACAAAGCCATACTAGTTGATTTATCGCTTTTAGCAAATGACCTTTATGGTGTAATGCTTTCATTAAAGGAAAACTGGCAATCAATGTACAGGGACACGTTTCCAAACAAAATAATCTCAGTGTGATTCCAGCACTCCTCTTAAAATAAGCATTAGAAGACAAAGACATTAAAGCAGCAGTAGAAAGCGTTTTGTTACCTAAGGCTGCACACAGGGGCCTTGAGAGTTTCCATAATTCACCTCTTGTCAGCCAACAATAGCGTATGCATTGACAGAACAAAACCATGGTAAATTTGGTCAGACCACTCAACGTTTGATTTTAATAGAGGGCTATACATTAATCTAAGTTATGTATACATACAAACATTTCTAGCATATCGTGTCGCTTTCCTTTGAATGAAAGTCCGCCTGAAACCAAAAACATGTGCACTATTCTATAGCAGTTGTTGGGGAGATATGTCTATTGCCACTTGGTGTGATTGTACTTGATTGGCTCAGGCGCTCCTGAATTTTAGCCAGTGCACATGTTATTTGTGATGGCGTCTGTTTGAGAGTTTTTACTATTATGATTAGATAGAAGATCTTCCAATCTTCAGAGTAAGGAACCCACTTTTTGTAGAGTTTGTTTAAAATATGTGTCTGAGATCCACTTCTCGCTCATTACATCTTTATCTCCATTTGCAGAGGAACGTAGAAGCGTTGCTGCGTAGAGCGGAAAGCTATAAACTTTCTAAAGGTATTAATCGGAACATGTTTCAAGCAATCTATTTGAAATGAAAAT
Organism: Carybdea cf. marsupialis auct. non (Linnaeus, 1758); assembly: GCA_010016065.2. Lineage (NCBI taxonomy): Eukaryota > Metazoa > Cnidaria > Cubozoa > Carybdeida > Carybdeidae > Carybdea > Carybdea cf. marsupialis auct. non (Linnaeus, 1758). The sequence continues at coordinate 7,263 of JAAAKL020000349.1, forward strand.
TTTTAGACAAGTTAAAATGATCTTGTATAGATGCATTATTATTGGGATCCAAGCCACTAAATCCATTTTGATTAGGGGTTGAGTTTTGCTCATTAATCATTGCATAAGATAGTATGGTTCAAAGAGAGATAAGGGAGGATATAATGATCTGTTCAAGAGAAAACCACTCGTGATCGTTGTCTCAACTACACTCATATGAATCTCTATTACTCAAGTACATGAAAGTGCCCTTCTTGATGATCAAGTGCTTGTTTAGAAGTCGCAAACCATGCTGACTGTGGTAGACTGTAAATCAATGAACTTCTTCTTTAAAATAAAAATGTGATATAAATCATTAACATGTTCAAACAGAAGAAATAAAGCCTCGCAATCCTATCCTATATATTCTCTTCTAAGTTATGATTCTTTCAAGAAAACTTAAATTTAAAAGAAGACATTTTGGAATCATGATCAGAGTATATATATAAAAATTTGTACATATATAAAAAACAAGACATTAAAACAAACATATATATATATATGTAAACCAAGAGGATGTACATTAAGTCCACTGATAAACAAATACACAAACAAGTAAAGCAGATATCCATTAACGTTTCGCGTGATGCTTTCTCAACTTCTTAGCTTAACAGATAGCCTCACCTTTCATGCTAAGGCACAAAAATGATAATAATAAAATATTATCATTATAAAACACCAGTTTGTCAACTGCTGGTATGTTACAACATATAAAATTTCACAGTATTCAAAGAGAAAAGAGGAAATCTCAAGCATGCCGTCTACAACGTAGAGCTTAGCCTTTCAAGTTCTAGGCAAAGCCCTATCAATGGGTTGTGCAAGTATACACTGTAAATATAAAGGACCAAGTAAAAGAATGAAACTAAAGGGCGTGGGCATTTGTACAAAAATACACTATGCTTGGCCGATGTGTGTGCATGAAGGTTGACACCAATGCATGATCTACTATTCCTTATGCGAAGTTACTTTCAAACAATTACGGACCGGCAGTTGATGCTCACGATCTCTAGAAGTCCCTTAAAGCAGTAGGGATGTGCTGTGCTATCCTCCGTTTGAAACTTTGTGACGTTCTACCTACTTAGTGCTGCCCGAAGTTACACATAAATGAATCAACGACAAGGAAAGTAAATAAGGTTGCTTGATTACCAGGCTGAGGCTCCATTTCTGGATCCAATCCGAACTCCACCCTCAGAAGGAATCATAACGGCCAGTTTCGGCCCCTACTCCTCTACTGTATCCTGTTATGGCGGGCCCCTCCATCAAGGAGGCGTCGCTCGGATTATTGCTGCCTAGTGTGGCTTACTAATTTCAGGGGCAGATAGATCATCCTTCTTGGCACTGGGGTAAATAGATGCACCTATAAAGATGTAAGCTAATAAAATTGGAATTAATGATATTCTTAACACTCTTATCAAAAATAATATTACAAAGATAAGAAATAATTACCGTTAATACCGTCTTTATTTGTATTCAGACGACTAACAAACTAAGAGCGTATGTATTACATGCGAATGTGTTTGAATATATCTTCTGTGTCAAAATATGAATAAAAAACTAGCGGTAAAAAATGTCGCCTACAAGGGCTTGCTAAATAGTTTTTAAAGATACTTGAAAAGACTCTAACAAAACAGCCAATAAAAATATGGTTCAAACGTTTAATTCACAGTTTTTCTTTAGCCTACTAAAAGGATCTGTCACCCATAGTCTGATCTTGATCCGCAAGACTTGCGAGACAACAAGTTTCTTTGCCTCGGCGTTTACACCTACTTTTCTTTCACGGAGATAAAAGATCTAAAATGAAGCATGATGCCTTCTCTTTCAGAGCTTTTTAGATTCATAACAAAGAATTGAAATCAAAACCCTTATAGTATGATTAAAGATCCACTGTACACTGTCTAAACTCTTTCAAGTATAAAAAGATGCCTACGACATAATCGAAACTCAACCTTTGCTGGATCCAAACTCTTTACAATTACTTCACTGCTAGCCTGGGACGTAAACTCATTAATATGATAAGTCTCTGTTTTAACGTAAATTGCAGATTGTAAAGGCAAAAGGCAACAATTATCATTCATACGTGACATTAATGTCATGTCGTACATGTATCCTCTACACATGTATGGAAGTATGCAACTATCCACATCACTTTCAGGCATTCCTATAAATTATGCATGTGTATGATAACCTGTAACTATTCTCTCCCCAGGACATTGCTAACCCTGGCTGGGCAATAGGCAAAGCTCGAAATCGAGAATGCCACCCAAAAACTCCAAAGACCCCCCAAAAAGCCCTCAGATCACACGATCTTAAAACTAAAGCGAACCCCAATTCTTTTCTTTTGCTATTTTTCTGTTACTGCTAGACTCTAATGTATTAAGTATTCTAATCTATTTGATCGTAACATATGACAAATTTTATTACGTATAAGAAGATATATTATAAAATCACTTTGAGCACTCATCTTCGCGTACCTGGCGGCTACGTCACTCCTGCTGTCATATATGGAGGCGAATCAAGGACCATCTCAGAGATAAAATGAAGAAATGGCTTGAGGCAACTGAAATGTGGTTTTTATGATAAAAATACCTTGGGCAGACAAAGGAGCTAATGTGAAAGTATTAGCAGAAGCGGGAGAAGAAAGAAGGCTTATTCATACAATCAGAAAGCGGCAACTTGAATTCTTTGTACACATTATGAGGAAAGAGAATATTGAACATCTGAAAGTACCCGGGAAGATTGAATAAAATAGAGTTCATGGTAGACAAAGAGCCACCTTTGTTAAGAGCCTTGTGGAATGGATGAGAAAAACGTCCACGGAAATCATCCACGCTTTAAAAAGCCGAAATGAGTGGAAGGTGAAAGCAACCATCCCCTTCTAGGGCGGCATTGTACCAAAATTATGATAAAACAATAATAATAATAATAATAATAATGATAATAATCATTATCATCATCATTATCGTAGAAACAAAAATCTTCTCTGTCATACTTGTCACGAAATGGGATTGCTACACATCCCTACTTGTTTGTGCTGGTTGCAGTTTGTACATGCAAACATCAGGATATACATAAATATGTAAAAATACTCAGAAATAACGGATACTGATCCGATGATATACTAGTGTACCCTAGTTTTAAAGTGCTATAAATGCTGTGTAATCTCACGTTTTGTGTATCGTATACATAGTGCATCAAATATCTACCATCACTTTCACGACTCTCTTAGACAGTGCTTTTTGAGCGTTATTACTGATATTCACTTACCATTTGTGACATGGTTTTCTCTCAATATAGTAACTTTCCAACCTATAGTTTCAAGTCCTCTTCTTAATGGGCCAGCTAGTGGCCCTTGCACCGTCCAGTCACATAACGCAGAGAGACTGCTCTCCAAAATTGGGTAGAGGTAGATGCCAATATCCACTGGCAATGTATTGGGAGCTGAAATAGCTACTAGAGAAATAGAGCAAATTATCAGCCGAAGCAAAGTTCAAGTAAATAATGTGGTATTACCATGCCACAAATGTGTGGGCAACAGGTTCAAATCCAGTTGGTGATATAATTTTGTGTTTTGCAAGTGTCCTTTCAACCCTCTTGACAAAGCAAAACAAATACTGCAAGGTTATCAGTATGTTCAAAACTCCTATGATTTCACTGGCAAGCAGACCCTTCTATCCTACAAAAAGCGTATTTGAAAGCATCGTGTTTGAAGATATATGAGGGCCCAAATGTCACACCCAGTATTCGAACACACGCTTACATGGCTCCCAGAATTCTCTTGTGTAGAATGTCTCTTAAAACCTGGATAAAATATTCTAAACTCCATACACCTTCAATTAGAGGGGTAGGTAATAGACAGCTGGTCATCTAGCAGATAGGAAAATGCACTCAAGCTTAACCTCGTGCTCCTCATATTGTGAAACACAGTGTATCATCTGTATGGATCACAGGGAAATTGAAAACGATGGTACCGTATCTAAAATTACTACTGGAGATACAGAATCAGACTTGCATATGCGCTTCCATGTCCACGATACACTACATGCTATTCTGGCCCGAAAAGTTGGCATATGCAGTCTTGTTGCGAAGGACATGTCACAAATTTACAATCCAGTGAAGATCTATATGTTGTCAGTACAGGGTCAACATCATTGAGCACACTATCGACATCCTCTAAACTTTATCCGTGGCTCAAACATCCAAAAACGAAGCAAATTATATGTTAAATTTCAGATATCAAGTTTGAAGAAATTCTAGAGAAAAGTAAAAAAAGCCACCACCGGAATCCACACAGGGGACCCACGCTATTGTGGTGCGCTGCTCTGCAAACTGAGGTACATTGATCCGGTCATAACATAGATCACTCTGAACTAGTCGACATATCATCCACCGGTGGACATCAAAATTCTGCTCTGCGCAGTTTGGAGACCAACCTCTCTGTAACATGTGACTTGACTAAAGAAGGACTGCCATGCAGCCCATCAGTCGGTCTAAGGCCCAGTACAAAATGTTACGGAGTGTCATCGAGACGAGGCAGCTTAACAGGCAACTCATTTTGATCAAGCGGTCCGAGTCTCGTCAATTGATCTACATCAGTAAGCGAACTAAATACAGTGAAATTACTTATACTCACATAATGGATGTAGGTCAATTGACGTAAATCTGCTTAAAGGCTTCTTGATCAGTTAAGTTTTCTCCTCGCGTTCTCTGCTACCGGGAATATCTTTATAGATTTTATTATTATCAGCAAAGAACAATAAGTATTTCATCAGGTTTACAAGAAATCAACAACATCAGCTTTGTGAGAGAAATATCACCCCTCTTTGGAGATAGTGGGTGTCTGATACAAACAGATATGAAAAGAAATTGACTACATTTCGCAGTTCGATCTAAGATCACATGATCTCACTTAAGAAATTGGTAAGGAACTGCGTGAGAAAGGAAAAAGGAAGAAGGAAAGTAGGAAAGTAGGAAAGTAAAGATAATTAAGTAAAAATATAGGTAGTTCTTGAAGTAGGGAATATACGAATAGGGAAATAAGGAAGTAATGAAATGAGTAAGTAAATATGTAATAACGTAATTATCAACTTTAGTAACGAAGTATATTTAAAAAGCAACAAAATAGCTAGGTAGCTAAGTATTAAGTAAGAAAATAATAAATACGTAAGTAAAAAGTTAAGTAAAGAACTAAGTAAGCACGTAGATAAACAGAAAAGTACAAAAGCAAAGACGTAATTAAATAACGACGAAGATGCATAAATGTAGGAAAGTAAGTAATAAATAAAATCATGAGTAAATAAGTAGATAAGACATTAGGAAGTAACAATTTAAGTAGGTAGTAAGATACGAAACATCTTCAAGTACATACTGTAAATTGTTACGTAATATCAATATATAAGTAGATAGTACACCATATAAGTATGGTGGACGTAATAATAGGTACTGCTAATAAAAATGATTTCGTGCCACACTAATCTTGGGTGCTAGAGCTTGCTTGTAAAAACTAATTGATAGATTAACATAAAAAACAAACTTGCTTTATAACCATGAGAACTGTGCGAAGAAGCTCACAGCTTGACTTCATTGTTTTTTCAAAAAAACTGTCCATTACAATTTAATTTTGACATGCTTTCGGTTATTAATTTCCTGCACTCACTCGTTTTGCACAATCCGATTTAACCAGGTCAGTCATTTGATAAGAATTATCCTTTTCGGTCAGCTTTATTTCAGTTTATTTCGGAATATACCAGAGCGCATTGAGCAGAAAAACATCGCAGTCCACACGGCTTGTGGTTAGACTTGTTCTGAATGTCGGTGTTAACATACCAACGATCCTTTGTAAAGAAATTGTTAACGGACTTTACAACCAGTTTGTTTGTTGTTTTTTTGCAGCAGAATTATTCTAAGCGTCATTTTTTTCATGCAACTGATGCTAACAGTCTGCTTTGGGTGGAAATACGATTGTTTGAGTTTTAAAACAAAGGGAAAATTGGAAAAATCATAAAGCAGGTATAGTCATTAGGACTTCATCACTCATTGACCAGCCCTATGCCTATATGTGCAGTTAAACCATGATACTTGAAGGTAATAGCTCATTACTATGTATAAATGATGGATTAAGACACAGCCGTGACGATGCCGTCAACGGAAATGAAGGAAATATCAGACATGACTCCTTGATGAGTATACAAATGTTTGAATTTGCAGAAACAACTGACATGGCTGTAAACACTAAATTTAATAACAACGTTGATAACTAGAAATTGCCCAATGCTTTTAGGAGCTAATGGCCCTGGAAGTGTTGATCATATCATATCAATGTCTTTTTAAAATCTTAGGTCACAGTCTTGCAGAGGTAGACAAAATATTGTTACGAATAAGTTATGCTCGATCCTTGGAGTATTTGCAGATGGATATCGTTTGATCTCATTTCTGAAAATGAATGATAATAATATGATCTCTCTTATTCTTGCAAGGAAAATGAATAATTAATTTATCAGCTTCTTCAATGAAATTAACTCTCACCTCATCGGTTAGTTTGACGTTTGTTATTCAAAAGAAATGTATCGATACAGAGAATATCTGAATATCCCAAACTACAATGTATACCCGTCATTTGGGGAAGAAAAGATTAGCTGAAATAATCAACTCTGAACGCCCAAAGACTGAAGCTGAAGAACTGTGTAAGACATTTGTTTTGAAAATCACTCCCGTCCACTGTATGTCTGATTGCTATGACAGCTCCCTCTACCATGTTGCCTTGGCTAAATCATTAAATTATTAAAGAAGGCTAGAGCTGATCACATAATGCAGATGTTTTCAGTGAGTCTGGTATAAAGAAGAGACTCGATGCGGTCAGTCGGACTTCTAAAAAGCGAAGGACATTATGTTACTGCTAGGAAAATTTGTGGTCAGAGCAGAGAACGAAAAAGGCTTTCAGCAACTTCAGAATGTCAGGATTTTATAAAATCGGTAGCAACGAATGAGCGAATCACAAGCAAGAACCCATTGTGCATATGATTGGCCCCTCGATGGCGTAATCGAAGTTTCACCTAAGCAGAAAAGGTGGAATTAAGCATGTGGTTGATGATCAGTGTTGTTTCTTGAAGATATTGAAATCGAGGGATTTTTCACTCAGGTGGATTTGCGATCAAGTGAAATAGAGCGTTAAGCACATCATTTTTTTTAAGGACTCCCTTTACTTCCACGGAGAAGATGATTTATGGAATTTGATCAAATTATACAGTGTCTTTTCTTTTAAAATTGGCTTTATTGAACATACCATGGCGCAGATAGGTCTAATTGTTGGCTTAGTACTTTATTTCCTAAGAATAGCGTCCTCAACAGATTTGTTTCTAGACGGCCATGGGTATTTGCGATATGATATGCGACAAGAGCCTTACAACCCTAAAGCAAATAAAATTAACTTATCCTTCAGAACAACACATCCAACTGGGATTCTTGCTATTATGATTGGAGGAAACGGAGATTCACTCAGAATACAGCTTGTGCAAGGGCAGTTGAGGTAAGCTGTTTAAAGTCCGGAAATACATTGTAATCTTATACATTTACATGTAAGAATAATCTGCTTTGAGCGATCATGTGTGGAACATGCTACCTTCCAATTTAATTATCCTTGTCCATGTTTGACGGAAAGTCAATCTACACTGGACCTCATGCTTCTTAAAGAATGCAGTTACTAAATCAACTATACTGCTATTCCTTACCTAGGCGCTTGACGTGCATTTGAAGCTGTAATGCCAATGAAAACTAAATTTATATAGTGTGCAGGTAACAAGATATTCACCGCAAGATATGTCAGGTTATTCCTCTAATAAGATCAAGTATAGTGCAAACAGTTTTATACTTTTACGAACCTGGTTTTCCTTTCAGATTTTATTACTGCTGTTAATATTTCAGTTTAAAAAGAGGTACGCAAAAGGCAACTTAGATTCTGGGCGTCTTCCCATAACGCATAAGTAACTCAGTACTCCGATTTCCTGATATGATATGCACCTTCTTTATGATGAGAGTCATTACAGTTTAACAACCACACAAACTTCTGTCACCTTGTATAAGTACAGCTCTTTATTTAGTTTGTATCACATAACAGATCTTATCAGCCTTGTCATAGATTAAAGGGCATGTGCTATTTTGCGGACGGTTTAAATATCTCAGGTCACAAAATCTAGAGTTTTCTGAAATGATAAACAAACTTTGATAGTGTGCAGTGAATTAAATAAAAACGTACAATGCTTTAGAAACAAAACTGTAAACGAGTTGACGAAACTCGGGCGCTTGTAATGAAATAACCGAAATCGACTTAAACTTAGAAGGGCGAACGTAAACACCTCTGATATATATCGTGCCTTTTATGACAATATTTTAAAGCAAGAACGCACTAATTCCTTTAAAATTCCATCCATTATCTAAGCGTCAGAAACAAAAAGTAGGCCTAAAGCAATAAAATCTGTTTAAACAAACATGAATACAAACACTTATCTCATTCACAGCCATTACAATTTGTAATCACATACATACCTAAACACAAGGAAAGAAATCACATAGAATTCTTGCTACAAATCAATGAGATGGCTATAAAATCGTCGTAAATTATCAAATATATTTGGATAGTTAATTGAAAAGTAAAAGAGCTTCTATTACTGATTTGGAAGTGATCAGATATGCAATCTAGTTAGCTAGGTGAGGTTCTGCGGTTGTCCTCCCTTTAATGTTTTCTCTCGAGCCGATTTATTATCACAGTTCATATTGCTTCTGTACGGGAGTTTATAACCTGAAGACGTACATTTACACCATTTGTTATTGAGAAGTAGTCGAAAAGGTCATGTCATCGTCCAAAATAAATATTACGATTATCGAATTAAGCAGGGACGCCGAAGTACAATTCTACTTGCTTTCCATTGTAAAAGCTAAATAGTTCATAATGTTTTTTAAATCTTCAAGGTCTAAAAGTATATTTCTCTTTTTCATTCCTGTAAGAAAATTGTTTCATGATTGTACAATGCTCCTTTAAGTCTTCTCATTAGACCTTTGCTTTACCCGAAACTGAGAAACCGTTGCCATATGATGCCTTCTAGTGCTCTAAGGTATTAAATGTGAATAGCTGTATCGAATGTCAACCATGCTGCTCCCTCTTTCAAACAATGGACAAGTTGAATAGTGATAAAATACCCGAGATCTCTATTGTGCATTCTGATACGCCCTGCTTAGATTTAACAAGTGATTTGACAAGTAATTTACATGGCCTACGTTGAAATATCAATTTCTTAATATACTTTAATGGTACGATTAGCATCATCACAATGCTGTGTCTGGGGAACTATTATGCTCTCTTCGAGTAGGAAATCCTGGCTCCTACTGCTGCGTTTCAAGATGTAAAACTTTCACTGGTGAGCAAATAAAATCCGCAATTTCATCAAACGTTTAACGTATTTGTCAACATATCAACATATTTATCAATATAATTCTAAAAACAGTAATATGTAAATCAGGGAGTGTTAATGATATTAATATACCGTGAGAGCATTAGCCGTATCTTCAGATATTGATCTTGATATTATTCATGAATCAGTATTTAAAATAGCGGGGTTAACCTATTATTCAAAATAGTGCTCCCCTCAATATATGACGGGCAGCACAAACAAACAAAGAAATGGATGTAGCTACTTTGAAACGATAATTTCAAGTTTTCTGAGCCTTACTCATAATCCAGATTAATGCGATAGAAACACCAAGATTTTAAGGTGTAAGTGGCTCCGTGGGATTCTCTCAAGTAGAAGGATGACATTCTTTGTCGGGGAATACAAATGTTGTAGTGAAAGTTTAGATTCTTCAAAAATCAACTATTGTTCACTAGTGCAAAATATGCTCCATTTCGGTACTTTTCTCTACGTGCATCTCTCAGTTTTCTCGTAGCCTAAATTTAAACGGAATTTAGACTTTTGATTCGGAGGAAGTTGGTTTCGATGCTGAGACAAAGTGAGGAAGAGCACAAAAAGGTTTGGGAACTCTATTTCACAGGTGGTTGTACAAGATAAGCAGTCTACAGCTATAAATCCTACAGACCTCAGCTATCTAGCCCCTTAAAGTCAGAAAACGTGCCTACTTCCCAAAATCATATGTATACATATATATGTGACACTGAAGAAGGAAAATATTTAGCGAAAACTTGCAAATTATTTACAAGTAGACTGTAGTATAAAGAGAGGCGCGCTAGCTCAGTTCCTAGAGAGCTGGTCTAACAGGCAGAGGGATGACTGTTTGAGTCCCCTTTAGCCATCAATCGGAAAACTCTTACTGCGAACGTAGCCTGGCACTAGCTGAGGAAGATTAAGACGGCGAGGAGAAGAACTGGCCACCCTACCTTACCATGCCGTGGTTCAGGACATGCGAATCTCTACCACATCACATTCCCTACGTTGTGTAATGTAGTATTTGACTACCTTTAGCTTACATTTAGTATGAACATGAAACAAACACTTTGAATCTGTTGATACAAATTACGTTGTTGTCATTATATTCATTAGCTCAAGCTTCGAATCGCCATAAATGCATTTTGAAGTTAAAAGACAGGCCTAAAGGAATGTGTTGCATAAAAATATCCAAATAAAGAATTTCTTATTAGTAAGAGATGTTCCCTCTTTCCTGCTATCTAATACATGGATAGCCTGAAGATGGCAGAAGTATCTCTCGAAAAATGGCTCATAAAATACCCACGACGTGATATACATCTACCATCTATGGCACCAACTGAATTAGCATTAGTATATTTAAGATGAAGTCAGAAAGCTCATAGAAAACTCAACTATTGAATAGATGGGGCATTGAGAATAACAAGCAAAAGCGCACCTAGGTTGAGGTACGGTGTTTCCGTCACCTATCTAATTGTCACATATATCTCCAGACAAAATTTTTAACAAGTACACTAGCCACTAAAAATAACTCAAAATAAGGTAGAGTGCCGTTGCTCAAACAAAAAGTCTTACTAAACTCTCAATAAAATGGTTGAAAATCAAGCGGCTTATGGTTTGTATATCGGTGTAAGGGAGAATAATACTGAGTTTTAATACTTAAAGAAATAAGTACTATAAATATTAGAGTAGGCGGCGACCATATTTATAGTTTTTAGATATAAAAGTCTGAAATATAGCCAGTATAAGTAAGAAGGAGTTGGAATTTATGGCTTTCGTTGCGGAACTGAGCGTGCTAGCATTATCAGTGCAATAGCACAACTAAAGATTACTTACGGATAAATCACCGCATTATAAGTTTATTTCTTAAGTTCTTAAGGTTCAATTTTATATGCAGTATATTTAGTCCTAAGGTGAAGTTAGTTTAAGATTTAATGTAAAATTATATGCTGTTATCTGACAGCCAAGTAATTCTTGCATAGAATTGTCAATGAAAGTGTATGCGACATCTGAAGTTTTTGTTTTAAGAGCTTAAAAATTTCGTTGATGAGGCTTTTGTTAATAGTGACAGCTCTCTGACCGAACACACTACCTGAGAGTAGGTTATTGATATATGGATTCGGAGTCTGCAAAGACCCTCAAAGGAAGGCGTACTTTCACTTCCCTTAGATGAGACTTGTACCTTGGCGTGGGTTGATATCCATTGTATTTAATCGTAGCCCTTTTTAATCCTTTAAAGTTTTTTAAAAAAAAGTTAACAATGACGCCATGAATATCCCTACAACGAGCCATCTACAAACAAAGCAGAAGGTCTATAGACGGACATACCTCAAAAAACATTTTTTTCTTGACCACAAGTCATGCATGTCAAATAGTTCTTTGCACTTTATTTTATGTATAACATTTCTCAAACTTGAAAAGTTAATCTTATTTAAAGATTTGGGGCTTTAACGCTATTTAAACAAGTGGCAGTGAAAAGATGTTAAAGACTGGTTACTCTACGGCTGCTTGAGTCTACCAGCCCCGTCTCAGTCTTGAGTAAATCAAAGTAACCCATTGTAGATAGGGCTAAGCATTGCAGGTTAGTTGTGATTTTTTTTACGTTCAAAGAAGGGAAGATGTTAAAAGATTACACGATTACATCAAATTTACATCGAAGTACGGAATTAGAGGAATGTCATTCCTGAAAAGAAGCAATACTAAAATACTTCACTTGTCCTTTATTTTAGTCCTTCTTAGGTAATAAAGCAATGTAAAGAAGGGGAATATGAACATTTAATTGTTGTAGCATCACTACACTCAATTACTAAGGGCCTCTACGCCATCCCTACCTCGTATATGTATTCATTGAGGAAAATATTTTGTCTAGCAAGTCACTTTACCTCATGATAGTTGGTAACAACATTTATGTGAAAGTTGTGGTATATCAATACAGGTTTCCCACTTTTCAAAAAACTCCTCATGAGCTTTATGCAAAAATTGGCTAGAAAATTTGTTAAATCAATTTTTTAAATATGTCCAATCATTGATAGAATTTTTCCTGTAAAACATCGTCTTGCTATGTTATTTTCAGCTTGCTTTCACAGGCATCTAATCTTTGCTATTTGAAATACTACATTTCTGCAATATAAGGAATACTAATTTCGCAATCCGGATGTATAATCTAACAAAATATGAAAGTATTTAGAAAAAGTACATTTTAGCTTGATTGCTTATATAACATCACTTTGTCAAGCTAAAATTCTCAGTGGACATTAATTTCGTACTGTCTAAAATCTTTAAATCTTATTTCCGAAATTTTAAATCAGCAATTATCATCGATTTTGCATTGTTGTATTATGAATTCACAAAAAAAATTGCTTTATCACTATTATATCAAGGTTTACTTTCACATTCAAATTGTTTGTATGCTTCTAATACGTTATTAGTGCTTCTGCACTGGCTCTTGATAAAATGTATAAAATGACATTGAAAAATAAGATTTCTTACACATCAATGCCTCTGCTTCTTGTTGATCTGAAACTTATTTCATTGAGTAATCTTTCATGTCTACCTGTTAGATAATGGTCTTTATCATTTACTCTTCATTTGCCTGGTAAGGAACAAAGATGTATGTAGGGAGGGGAAAAGAACACATCCTTGTCACACACCACTCTTTTCGAAGTTAAACTTATTTTCTCGTGCCAGGAACTTTTGCAATTATACAGATATGAAAAGCTGAAACACCTCTCAGAAGCGTTTTGTTTAGAGCCGTGGTCTGCTGGTAAGAAAACACGACTTCGTTTAAACAGAATCGTATACTCGACAAAATCTTCGAGTTTGCTCTTGACAAAAAGATTAAAACTAGACCCTTTGCATAGTGTGGTTTGACGTACGAAGCCTGTCCAAAGCGCATTGCAAGTTGCGAAGTATTATCTTGGTTCATTTGGCTCAAATAGAGAAGCTCTTAAGACATACTTTTCTCCCAATGGAGCCTCTTCCGGTTGCAAACTTTCGCTATAAAGAATCAAATACACGTGTTGCTGTTCCGTCTATAAATGCTGACTGGTCTTTTAGGAGTTTGGGTTACAGAATTTGATAATTTGTACCTATAAAACAATTTTCCTACTCAGATTTTTCTTTTCCTCCTCTTCAAAACAGTCCGTTAAATTGCTCTACTAAGATTTATTTTTCCAAGAACAAGTATATTTTTGACATTTTGCCTCAATTTCTAGTTATTTAGACCTGGGCTTAAATAAGACCCATTTTATAGAACGAAACAACTTCAGTATTAAAAAATTTTTAACAACCAGGTTAGCTACGAAATAGCATGCTTTTGTGTGTAATTGTACAAATGTCTTAAGTAAACAGTCGAAACAGAATTCTTCTTAGAGAAACTTTGAAATAGGAGAAAATTAGGAAAGAAGTAAAAATATAAAGTACAACAAAATCTAGGCCCTTATTAGGTAAACAGTTGTAAAATCCACAAGTGCTCTGGGGATAGTGCGAGAAACTAAAGTATCTGATTTTAAAAGAACTAGAAGGGAAGGTCTTCAAAGCAATATCATTAAGGATAGAGATGTAACGAAAAGCAGAGAGAGAATGCGCTCTGCACTTAACAACGCTGGTTGTAAGCTTTGTGAAAGTAACAACACTTCATTTTATTCAGGGCAAGGGCACAAATCTGGCCCCAAGCCAAAAAAGAAGAAGAATGCTTTTTGAGATACATTTTTAGTTTTTTTATGTTAAAACCGTGGGGCTTTTTTTGGAATTTGGCATAAGTTTATCATTTCTATCTCTAAAATGCAGTAGATATCATTGGATCTCAACCTTTTCCTTGTTTTCTGAATACAATATATTGCTCAAACGTAATCATTTAAGATTAATAAATTTTTTATTCTGTTCCTTCAGATGATAGAGAAAAGGGAATAACAGCCAGGGTGAAAACAATTATCTGGGTTAAAAGCAACTTCAATTATAAAAAGGTTTCTTTGCCATGAACCTCGAAAACAGAGCAATTTGCCTTTTTTTTTTCTGGACGAAATACCTTCGAAAGTAGGAAGCGGGCAAAAGTAAATTTGGTATAAAGTTAATTTTGTGTTTGACATTAGCCTCTTCTTCATCACATTTATAGGTCTAGATAAAAAATGGCGGGTGAACTATATGAATAATTTTATCACTTTCTAAAAATTGTGACATTTTATATAATTGATATCTATGGAGAACTACAGAACCTGTGTGAAGAGAATAAAACTGCTTGCATATTGCACATAGATATTAAGGTCTATCTATTTGCAATGTTTTATTCATAAAGAAATAAGCTCAATGATTCCTATATTTCAAACATCTATTTTGATTGGCAGTTTTTATGGGGTCTATATATTTAGAATGCTTCATACTTTTAGCTCTCTTGATACCTTTAAACGCTCCCAAGGTGCATTCATTAACTCATGTTAAGGAATGTTAATTGCATACGCTTTGCTAGATCATTTTCAACAGTTCCCAAATCTTTTCAATGTTAAAATTAAATGGAGAACTGCTTGGACTTTTTTCCTCACCAGGTATAAATATGTTCCTGTAATAACTATTCTCTGCAGAAAAAAAATTTATAAAAATAAAGAAAAAAGTAACAGTCTTCCCAAGAGAGAGACTTGTTTATTGTTGTCAATGCAGATCCGTATACCGGTGGCATTGGATTCTTGTTACCGGTAAAGAAAATCTACACCTAACACAATACCTTTGAAGATTCGCAGGATATCATGAGTAGGAGAAGATTTGAAGGGAACAGTCTTATAAAGACACCACAGAAATAGAAAGAATGCCATCAAACAAATAGGATATGGTGTAACTTACACCAAGGGTGAAACTTGGTTGTCGAAAGAGAACCAAGTCGAAACCACTCAAGGAGTTCTAACTAGATTCCTCTCTTCGTAACTAAAAAAAGATAGAAAAAATCCAATGCTATGTCATTTGCTTACTCGTAAAATTTGTTCTTGTAGACATTCAGGAGGCCTCAGGGAACACCGAACAGATTTTTACTTCAAAAAGTTTCTCAGCTAAACTTCACTTCGAAATTCCTGGTTTTTATTCATATTTAATGTCCTTTGCAATCACACTTTTTAGAAATTGGTTTTACGAAACAAGCACCAACTCGTATGGATTTAAAGGCTTTAAATTGCCAAAAATTAAAGCATGCACAAGGGCGAGCAATTGGATTATTATGATCACTATCACCATAGCAACGAGATAGTAATCAGATCGTCTTACTACATACATGGTAAGCGTAGGAAGGATTGGTCTTTTCCTAATAATTTACCTTTCATTTCAGAGCGCAGCACCACACCTATCTTCTCCCCAATTTTCTTCAATGTATGCTGTATCACAATGCCTGATTACGTCTTTTTCTTAACATATCAAGGTCCTGTAATTGAGTTCGTGCCTCATGAAATCTGACCGGGTGAAAACAGTACAAATGTACGGTAGTAAGTTATGTACTTAGTTAAGAACATATTATCCCTATTATCAATAAGTTTGATGCTTAAAACATAACTGATAAAACGGACAACGCATCTTGCTACAACATGTTGTTTAGGGTTTCGTTCGCCAATAGTTCATTTAGAAGTCAATAACGCATAATAAAAGTGTCACAACACACAACTCACTATTATCTTTCAGCCATTTTCTCCGTGTCATAACTCGTTAATATCTTAACAGATCGAATGACCGTAGCTCATTTTGTCTTAATCGGAAGACATGAAAGAGTACCCCCTCCATATCTCTATAAATTCTGATATTATTATTATCCATCGGTCGGTAGACCGATACGCAACAGTGGCTAAAAATGAACAAAAATGAGCGCCAGAGTGACCCACTTTTCAAGATTCCCTTCTCAATATTTGTCGGGGAAGCAGTATTTCCAGACGAGCTAATGCAAACCTATGATAGCTTTCTTGATTTGGAATTGTTAAAATAGGAGGAAAAGGCAAATGATCAGTTGCACCTGCATGATAATTGTAAATACATCATCATGTAAACATCGCCTTGGCACACACCATACATGCGCTACTGACAAATTCCATCAGTGTCAAAATCTGTCCCAAGTTCGACAGCAATTTGGATATAATCTCGAAAAGAGTCGCGAGCATATAAGATGAATTTTGTAAATTATGTGCTACGTTTTCATCAATTATTCGAGAACACTATACTACAGTCAAAATCACACTTGGTAACATGACATGAAGAAATGGGAAGCAATAATAAAGTTTGTTTTGACGTTGTTTTTAATGCTAGTATCAAAACATATGTTTTAAATGAAAGCTTGTCAATGATCTTTCAGGGTGACAAAAATTGGAATTCAAACCGGAAGTGAACCATTTTCCGGTTTTGCATTCCCGTATGTAGTAAAACTCTATTTTAAAAACTTAAAAAAGCTATTTTAGCAAATATGACCGACGTGAAGGTGTCACATGAAAGCTAGTAAAAGATAATGATGACATTTTAATGTGACAATTCTCGGAATTCTAATCGGAAGTGTGTCATTTTCGTCTTTGCTTTTATGCCTCTTTTTGCCATTTTCGAGCTCTATATCTGATAGCGCTGCACGCTGGCGCACGTCTAATCGGAACGTAATCAGAAAAAAGTCGCGGTTGCATTTTTGTTTGTGAGTAAAAGTCTGAAGTGTTTCCTAAAGAAAAGAAGAACTACAATCTGAAGAATTGATTCCTGAAGGTGGCTTACAATTACTCATAATTTTTTAAAACCTATTTTTTCCTTGATTCGCTCAAAACAAGTTCCATACCTTACATTATGAACGTCTATTTGCGACTACTAAAGAGATTAAACATCACTACACGTCGAAAGTCATTAAGTTAGACTTGTACAGAAGTTAAGTTAGAGATGCGTGGCAAGTATTTAGATGAAAAGAGCCTTTGTTAACCAGCAAGAATGCGACTTGTGTTTTCTTCTTAAGTCCTTTTTCGTGCTAAGCTTAAGAGCATACGACCAAACCGATATCCGGACTAAAACGTGTATTGTCATCTGTCTATTCAAAGTGCCTTGTAATACAAGCTACATCTTCAACAGTTGTAATCACATCAGATGATAATGTTGCTAGCGAATTCAAGTCTTATAAATGATACCCTGAGCAATGCAATAATCACAACTGCATCACCACACAGTTTGAAGCGACACCTAATCGTTCATATCGGCTACTTAATCTTTGTATAAATTCCTTGACAACAGAACATTCATCTCACTGGTTATACTTTATTCGAAATGTCAATGTTAGGAAGAATGTATTTATGGTGCTGCGTGTATCACATGTTCAAACAGCAGTGAAATGCAAGGCTATAGTTTAGTTCCCGATCAGGCATTAATTCATTTCCATGGTCTTGTTGCCTAGGGTACAACAATAAAAACACTCACCGCTATGGGAACTATGTAGATAAATAAATCATATATCATAAGACCTTTCTGTAATAATAATAATAATAATGATAATAATAATAATAATAATGGTAATATAGATCCCGATGTTTTACTTGATTGCATCATTTGTAGTATTTGCGTAGGTGACGTGACGTAATTTTCGGTTTCAATGGTATATTTTTAAAGTGTACTATATTGTATATTTCAACCGTACGCACTAGATCTGCTGCACTAGTAAAATTTTCACAGTCACTCTCAAATCAAATGTTTAATCACCTGATTATAGTTATGAGGAACCTTTTGGTAAGGTAAATTAGAAATACATAAACAACCCACACAACATAACAATAACTACGCTATGTGCGTTTAAGACAAATACTTTTAGTGATGTAACCAAAACATTCATGTGAAACCTCGAAGAAGGTGATTTCAGGTGACGTGTGTAACTAGGGACGTTTTTGTGCACTGAAGAAAATAAAAGTATTGATGATGCAATTACTTTGCTTGTGATGATAGATGCAAGGACAGACTGAGCATTACCGTTTGCGGCTATCAAAAGTCACATTTTCATGATTCAACTAATTATGAAGTTAACGACAACAAAAACATTTGACCTAACTGATCCCCAGAAATACGAAAGTACACTTTATGTACAAATGTGGACAAAAATGGGCGACAATAAAACTAAAGACGTTGCTTTGGTTGATGAAAAAAAGAGTTTGATAGGATGTAGTTCAGAATGTTGTAAGTGATAATTAATAGAAGGCTTGAAGGCTACATAAATTAATAAGGTGATATCACGCTTCAAACGAAGAGAGTACGTACCGATACATTTACTTCTAAGTTTTACCATTCCTTGAAGCTGCGACTAGAAATGTGAGCCACAGTTTTGGTAGGACTCTCATCCCTCCCGTTCTGACATTCGATGTCTGATCGTTTCTAGCCTGTTCAAGTAGTTTTGGGTTTTAACAGTAAGATCCTTTCTTTGGAATTTACTGTACTGGTTTTCCGTTTTGATCTATAACTCATACTGTAAGTGCTTGGGTTCAATTGCAATGTTACTGAAAGACCTCAGTGAGTCTTTTATAGACGATAACATGTCAAATCAGCTCACATTTTGGCTTGTTTGTGTTATAATTTGGTGGTATCATGAGCAACAAATAAGAAAGAATTAATTTCATTGACAGGAAGATTGTTCTGTCTTTAAATTAGTTTGTCTTGCAATTTGATCCCCAAGAAAAGTTTCTTCTTATATATGCGTCCTAAATGCTGCAATTTAAGGTAAAAATGAAGCCAGTGTTCTTTATATCGAGAAATTTTTACGTAATAACATGTTTCGCATTCTGAAAAAGACTGAATAGGAGAAAATTTGGAAACTATGGATATGAAATATCAAGGATCGTCTTGCTCTATGTCCAAGTTTTAAGACTCGGAAAGATTTTGTTACTTTTTAGCATCTAAAAGCTTAAAGACAAATCAAAATAAAACTAACAAAAAATCTACAAACTGAAGATATTATTTGTCGCAAGGTCGTTTGATACCGAGCCTTCCTGTTAGTCTTCACTTCAGGCATATAGAAAAATTCCAATTAGAAGCAGTACGCGAATTTGGACGAAACAAGATTGAATGCATAACATCTCTGAAAAGATTATTTTTACTGTCATTTTCTAGCAATTGATGGATTTTTACCACGTTAGAAAACCTTACATTTAACCATGTTAGCAGTATGTTATCACAATAATAAGACGCCAGTTTTTTATGGACCGACTGAATTACAAAAGACATGATGGTGGCATGTGGACTTTTAATGATATATTCATTGGTTTACTACTTTGCTATATAGTTTTCAACACCATTTGCAATTCGCACAAACTGAAAATTTTTGCCACTGTCAGATTTATATTTTATCTGCATTTTAGATTTTCCACGTATCAGATGATGCAAAGTAACACGTTTCAACAGCACTCGTAATATCTAGATAGAAAGAGAGATCGAGAAAAAAACGTATCAAGCAAGAAAGCAGCCCAAAAAATACTGATGACATAGAGTACAGTTCGGACGCTAATTTACCATATTTGACTTTGACCATCGGTTTGATGACCGGACAGTATATAAAATAGAATGCAGATCATTGTGAGACGGCTGTGAAATTGAAGCCAATAAGCTAAAATATGCTGCCTTTTTTTTCGGATCCACTTAACATTCCACTCCACCTCCAAGCTATTAAGAAGCCAACCACGGCAGTATACAACTAGTAATCAAACCTCAATCGAAAATACGTAATGTAATTGATTATTTTTTATTGAATGACGTGTCTTCAAAATGAGGACCTCACTGCTTGCTTCCGAAGAATTATGGCTATCAATACGTAATATTTACTTTTCTACAAACATGTTACTAGTAGGTACTTTGCATCGACAAAATAGATAAACTTGATGAAGCTTTTAAAGTTCGACAACAAGTTACAATAAGAACGGTCACCGGCGGTGAATGCCAGAGCACAGCTTTGTTTGCCTACTTCTGAATCAAACTAACAAATGAATACAGGGAAATCAATTTACTAATCACGAAATCCCTACTGCACGGAGAGGTTCTGTAGCTTGGGAACCATAATATTTATACAGTTCCTGTCAATGTTTCATGTGAAGAAAGGCTCGATTTTTTAATTGAATGTAAAGAAAATGAAGCTCAAGTATGCTCAAGGCACCTTTATTTTGACAAGGTTCAAAAAAATTCTTTATCAGAGTTTAATTACAGAACAGATATCTTCAATTCATCGCTTCATTATACAAAGTGCATTGTTTCCTAATTCAAGCAATATGTTCAGAGAGGACGAATTAATTTTGAGAAAGGAAGATATCGAGCATTTATTGATATTATGGTAAGTGAATATAGGCTCCACAAACTAATCTTTATGGTGTATTGCTGATTTCCCTTTATAATTGGGAGTCTCACTTTAAGATAATCTCCCATTTTCTCTTTCATTCCCTCTCACTTCTGGAGAATTATAGGCAATAAAAAAGTGTCATTAGCACTTTTTGAGCTAATCAAACTTGTACAAAAGGAGAAGAATGCCTGCAAGTCTTGTCGAGCAGCTTAAGCTGATAGTCATAAATTTAATGCTAAAACACACTAATTGTGAAAGCCTCGGACTCACTTGCCAGAGATTGTAGGTTCTAATCCCACCTTGCCCGATATAAAGATTATCGAATGGGGATGGCAAAGGGAGACCAGCCTTGCGCTATGGCTAGAAAATAGGCTGCGCTCGAAGTCGAGTATTCCACCAACAACCCCTCCCCAAAACACTCCCCTCCCCCCAAAAAACCCACACGAGAATAGACTGTATGCGACGTAAGAGAAAAGTTCAAGTGCACTTACATTGTTTTATATTGATACCAGAAACTTCATCAAATTGGAATGCTATTATTCATTTAACTTAAAGTGTACTAATGTGAACACAACAAACTAGCACTTTTGCTTAGCCTGAGACATAATGGCTGACTATAGGACTTGCTTTTCTTATTTATATAGAACAAAATATTAAATCAAAATCCGCAAGGACCTTTTATACTTTCTTTCCATTCAAATGTTTGGTAGTGGTTATTTTAATTAGTGAATAAGTAGGTGTATGGTGCATCCGGTAACATAAGGAGACCGTTAGGAAGATTGGCTGGAAAATTAGCTGCAGTAAATAGAGAGGCTTTTCAGTGCGAG
Source organism: Carybdea cf. marsupialis auct. non (Linnaeus, 1758) (assembly GCA_010016065.2). NCBI lineage: Eukaryota > Metazoa > Cnidaria > Cubozoa > Carybdeida > Carybdeidae > Carybdea > Carybdea cf. marsupialis auct. non (Linnaeus, 1758). Next base: position 28,829 of record JAAAKL020000349.1, read on the forward strand.
GCATAAAAATAAAAAAGGGTTCGAATCCCGTTGGTGACATTCTTCTCTAGAATCTAGTTTCTAATGTCTCTTGAAACTTAACAGCAAAATGTGCATTCTATAGAAAAAGAATATATAGCACACATTACCATATTGTCAAATGGCTGTTATTTATTTCTTATGAAAACTTCAACTGTTATTTATATTATGAAAAAACCAAGTACATTTTATCAATTTGATGAAGTTGTATCGCAGCGGATCACAAGTACATTTTGTAAACGAGCCATATTAGCAGGTCACTTCCAGCGAGCGTATGGTAAATATCAGCTGAATTTCAAGATGCTCTCTGTTGCAAGCATACAAACATATTCCAGCCACTTAATCCGCTAGATCATATCATACCTTATTCTATTCCATTTAATATAAAATAAATGTTTTGTTTTATTCATCGATCAATTGATTCAATCCTAAAATACAATGTGTAAATAACTAGGGTAAGATTTCACTAGAACTTTCATAAAATTTAGGGCGTCTTTCGTCCAAGCTTTGTTTGAATACAGGAAAAACCGCTAGCGCTTACTTTCAATTAAAGCCACCCTCTAATTTGCGCTCACAATTTCTTAATTAGCGCCGCGGTGCTTATCATGAGTAATAGGGCATAGGGCATATTCAACGCAGATACTCTCAACACTTCATCCAGTTTAAGGTACTCTGACTAAACAGTTGCTTAATTATGACTAGGGGCATCTTAGAAATCATGATCCAGAATATTAGACCAACCAAAATCCATTAATGATTTGACGTGTTCAATTAAGCAAAACTCAGTTAAATTATTGACCTTTAGAATCTAGTCAAAGAAAACTCGCACAGTAAAAAGCATTCAGAACTAATGTGTTAACTTGGTAAGTTGTCTCGTCCTGTCCTAAAATGCTTTCAATCCCTTTTTCAATCCCTTTTGCGGTGAGCTTTTCAAACTGTATTTTTTTCTTGCTGTTTTTCGTTGTTGTTGTTTTTGTATCAATGAATAATTGTTAACATGAGGAACCTCATTGTTTAGCTGGAATCATGGAGAACCGCTTCAGAGGTTATTATCAGTAGGAGGCTGTGCTACAAAGCTCGATCCATGTGGTCATTGCAGTCCAGCCTCTCTGTAAGGTTTGTGTTTGTTCTTGCCACACTGTCCACTATATCACCTCGTTCTCATTTTTGTGCTGCTCCTTTAAACTATGTGAAACTCGGCACTAAGCACTCAGGCAGACACACAAGCAGACATGAACTACATAGTATAGAAAGTTATTAAACATGAAGTGCTTGAGGTGCTGGCCCGGATCGAACCCAGGATCTCCCGCACCGAAAGCTAAGACAATCCAGGTAGTCGATCCCCGATTCTCACAGCAACCAGCAGCCTTATTTTTTGTTTCTTCTGTTAGTTTCGTCAGTGCCATTTCATTTATGTAAGTACTCAGGCAGACACACAAGCAGTCTACATAGTATATAGAACTCATTAAACATGAAGTGCTTGAGGTGCTGGATAGGATCGAACCCAGGATCGGAAACAAACGAACAACGTTTGCAGAAGTCGGAATGAAGTGAATGATATGGCTGACTTACAAAATGATTATTTGTATACAAGGAATGAATTAGAATACCTGTTGTAAGGGGGAAAATAGGCGAACCTAAGCTTTTGGTGTCAGAGTTGCCAAGGTGTGGAATATATATATAGGAATTATATAGTATAGGAAGGAATGTATAGGAAGGTTACAACGGTAATAAGGGGTGGTGAAGTCAACACACTTTTCGAAACAGAAATGTGCGCTTGTGATCTAATCAACTGGAGGAATATATATGAACGTAAATACTGTCTTCAGTGAAGTCAGTACTATGTAAGTATAAAAGAATGAGTTTACTATTTAATCAGATTGTTATCAGCTTTGCGATCACCAGGTAGTTTAGTCATAAGGATTTAGGAGGATCAATGTTTTTATCACCATTTCAATACGATTAAGATTCATTATGTACGATGATGTCAGCTATGACGTATATACTTACAAAGAATATTTTCCTTCTGTGTAATCAGTTTTGGATCTATATACAGTGAATTTTTAATCTGAATACGTTTCACGTTTTAGACAAGGAAACCATCTCTTAAGTGGCAATTGGTTGCAGAATACGGAATAAATACCGATTGGCTTTATCTAAAGTTTGCCAAGAGGTGACGGAGTTTGTGTTCTTTCGAAAACTTAACAACAAATAATAATTTTCAAATCCTTTTCCTGGGGATGATAACGTCTATCATTGCGAAAGTTTTACTTTTCCTAAAACCAGCCGATTGGATTCTTCCTAACACGGGACTATGCCGGCATGACCATGTTTGGAAGTAAGTGTTTAACAGACTTGCAGGCTAGGCTAGATTAAGGGATCGAGTTTCTCAGAAGTACATTGCAATCGCAAAGACAGTTTGAAGAGAGAAAGAGAAAGAAAGATGGCATTTTGTATCCATTTGAAACAAAATAATCAAAGAGTATCTTTTTTATCACAACCAGATTGATGGCGGGGCTAGTATATTTGCTACTCCGACACTTTTCCATCTCTTTCACGAATGTCTTGACAGGTCATTTTGAAACTGTTTACCTTTCCTTCAAATGCATTACGGTGCTCTTAAAATTATTTTATATTACTCATGATATTCCTAGTAATTCTATCTAAGGAGGGTCACCCTAAAACAACATAAACTTTCGAGGGCTAAAAACACTAAGAATCAATTTATTTAGGGCCAACAAATCATGTAATTTAGATGAAAAGTATTTCTTGGCACTCTATTTTGTTAATTATGTTAGTTTTTACAGCCTTCAGTAATCGATGTTAATTGAGTAATCATTAATATCCAACTGGTCAGTGGTGTCATCGCCTTGAATACCAATAATCATGGGCGTAAGGTACCATTTTACATTAGGGGTGGGGGGCACAACTATTTATATCCTAATTTTTGATCTAATATTTTCGAAAAAATGAAAGTTGTCAGTTTCATGTTGGATTTTCTAACTGAAAATTGGTATTTCGGACATTTAGAAAAGTACAGTGATGCATAGTGCCCTCCCGTTCCATACACCTACACTAAGAATGGAATAGAACTCATACATCAGTTTTATGGAGGAAGACCAATTATAGAAAATTAGCTACTTGCTTGTTCTAAATTTAATTTTAACTATTTTTCAATAGGAGAGGTGACATTCGATAAAATGAACAAGCAGTTATCATATTTATGAATGTTTACTGATAGTGATGAACAAGACTTGGAAGCCCTCAGCCTAGAATTGTAAAGAACATTTCATGAGGGACGAATTGCACATTTCTTTTCTTAGTGCCGTACATAAGTCCCAGCGGAGGCGCTACAATGAAAAATAGTTAACTGAATATCTGTTTGTATTCGCTGAGGGTCTCATAGAGGGCTCATAAGGACCAACGATAAGTTATGGCACAGTATGTTTTCCACAAAGCCAGGGTAGAATGGGTCAGGGGACTAAGGTCGGATTCTGAAGAAGACCACAACGTTGCAAAGTACGCCACGTCTCTTCACAGTAGACCCTTGTTTGTGAACGAACTTTAGCAGTTAATACTGCCTTAACCTTACTCTTCCTAAATTTAACATTGAAGGTTAACCAACTTTGTACAATTTTCAGGTAGATCGAAGACGTATCAAAGCTATGACTATAAACCAAAGAGAAGGAATTAGACATCAATCCATTGTATATGAAGATGAGACGAATGCCATATATACAGTAAATGGCTAATTATTGATGACGGATTATTTAAAACTGCTTTTCATCATTACTGATGTGTTCTGGTATTTAGAAATATGTCTTATAGCAAATACTGCGATTTAATTTTTTTTGGTGGCATACTCGATTTCGAGCGTAGCCTATTGCCCAGCCAGAGTGAGCAATGTCCTGGGGGAGAGAGCATATTTACAGGGATCAGTGTATCATCGCACTCATTGTATGATCAAAATATGTACAGAAAAATGAGGCATTTCTTCTAGGTTTCGTAACCGTTTTCTCCCAATAACATACCATCGATTGATATCGGCGCCGTTTCAGTAAAAAAGCAGCATGGCCGAGACATTTCAGGTGCCAAAGCGCCATTGGAAGGACGACATATTCATTCCCACACTCCTTGAACTTCAGTTTTCCAGATTTGACATTTTAAAAGTAATTGTGAGAGCTTTTCAATACATTATTCCCCAAATCATTCTAATGTAAGTCCCTCAATTCAACTGTTAAAAAATAAAAATAAAAAGGTACAGTTGAACTGGACAAGTTACTTCACTTTTTGCTTGTACCTTACTCTAATTCATAAGAATAAATGGGTCACTAAAGGTTGTTAAATGTCCGTCGCAATGATGGATATAAGGTGAGGCAGGTGGCATAACTCCTCTTTTCTCTATTTCTGTAATTTGACTCTATGTAGCATTTGGATGTAGGTTTGAATAGAAAATCCGTTAGTAAAAGTGTCACAATTTACCATCAATCTATCATTTGTCTATATCACTGAATATAAGACTATGCTGTTTAAAAATTCTAAAGGCGTGAGTTTTGTGTTGTGAATATATCCCTACCAGGCTTACGATAGCTGTCGCTTTTGCTCAGCCTAAAAGATTATTTGTGCTGTCCCATTGATCAATATTTCGTGGCGGTTAGCCGTCGGCCATTGCTTGAAAGAGACTAGCGTTAGAGCAATCTCACTTTAATAGTGCATTTTAAGCTCTTACAATCCGCACAACGTTATTGATAATATTTTTTATAGCTTTCGTTCACGGAGATAGGTTCGCATGTTATCCTAAATCTGTCAGTTAAGCTCAGAAAACCACAACGTCTACAATAGTCACAATATTGGGCAACCAAGAGATCAGTGCAGCTAAAGTGACTCAAGTATACCTTCTGCTGTTGATATTCTGTTTTCTTCACTGTGGACATCTAAATGCAATGATCCCCGAAACGTAAGAGGCTCAGTCATAGGTTTCTTTCTCAACCTAATATCTACATGTAAACAATAATGTTGATGTTTTTGGTCTGGAAGGGGGAAGTTGAAACTAAGCCAAAAATCCTCTCTCTTTGAAGTTATTGACACCTCTTTAATACTAGGAAGAAGTCAAAGGGAGATGCAGTAGGGTTTCCGCATGCGCTTAAATCTGAGTTTAATTAAAAGAATGATTTTGGTGGCAGGTATTGATCGACCAGGAAGTTATACAAAGACATGGTTAGCTAGTTAGTTAGTTTCTCTTTTATCTATTTATTTAGTTACTTAGCTGTTTGGTTAGGTAATTCGTTACTTGTTTGTTTAGTACGTTATTTACATAGGTGGGCATTTATTTAGGTCGATTCGTTGTTCTAAATATCCTTGTATATCTAGCTAACAAACTAAGTTAGTAATTAACTAACTAAGTAACAAACTAACAAACAATGACACTATCCGATAAATCGATTAACCAACTGACTAACCAACTAACTCATTATCTAACTAAATAGATAAATTAATCAAATGGGTAGCAAACTATCTATCTAACTTACTACGTCACTTACTAGCTGACTAACTATCTTACCAAGTAGTGAAAATTGCATTAAATTCCCTTACAAACTATGTATTGCTATATAACTATACATGCACAGAACAATGACGTATTAACAGCTTTAATAATTTTCAAATTATTTCAAGTTATTACCATAGTTTTGTATCTCTATTGCAAACTGATATTCTTTCACCACAGAACGCTAGTTCTGTCCATGGGATCTACATGAACTTAATTTTAGTGGGACAAACAGTTATTTGGTACTACCATTAATCAAAACAAGCCCTAGACCTGTTGTAATGATGCCATTAATCTAGTAAATTGCAATTTTGGAGAGTCCAAGACTCTGCTTTAAAGTAAATGATGCTGCAACAATGACTGATTTATATAGCAATATGTTGTAACCTTCCCCTCCAAACTTCCTTTTCAATAGCTGTTCGGCCAAGATTCACAGACAGATAGCTTAGATGTTTATTGAAGTCTGTTTACGATGAAATAAATTTGATTAAATGACGTAACAAAGTGGGTGATGGCATACAGGATTCTTTCATGTCTCTAGCATTATTTCACGATTAAGATCTACTTTCTTGGTATAGATTGCATAAAAACCAAATAGGCAAGAATACCATGCAAAGCTAAGAATTTCAAAATATATTCATAACCAGCACGAGTTGTAAACCTATTGCCTTGTTTTGTAGCCATTTCCATGGAAACGTGGAAGACAAATTAGATTTACAAACATCAACAAGGCACATACAAACAGTCTTCTCTATTGCTAAGTATCATGATCCAAGACCAGGGATACAACTTCGTGGGACTACATTGTTTGTAAACTGATCTATCAACAGAACATATGCATTATATTACAAATATGGTAATATTTTTTCTTTGGTTCAGAATATGAACATATCTTTATTTTCTCTCTAAATCTAAGGCTATTTGAATACTACAGCTTCATCAACTTTGTCATCGTCGAATGTTATTGCCATCTAAGAACGATATTGCATTGAAGGCTGATTTGCATATCCAATTATTTGCTAGACTAGTCAAGAAAGGTGAAAAATGAAAATTTTGGTTTCAGTCTTCTGCAAAAGATTTGGAAGCTCAAATCGACTGTTCTTTATCCATGTTTTAAAACATCGCTAAAGCTGCAAAATACAAACCCGTATGGACCAATAAATTTTGCTGTCTGACAAGCAACACTCAAAGAAAAGTGAAATGTTTGCTTGAAATTAGTAAAGGTGGAAGGCTGCAATGAATAGCTTATCTAAGAGTTTGGCGCGGTAAATAAATGAAGGTTGGGTTAAGTATTAAGTAAACCACTCTATTTCTTGACATAAGAAGTTTAAAAACGACTGATTAAGTATTGAAAAATATCAAAAGAATTTCAATAAAAGCCTTCTTTTAAAAGCCATCTTCAAATTAATTCAGAATGTCTCCGAGCTTTCAAATGCTGCAAGTTAATACAGGACACATTTTCATTTGCAATCGGTACTTGATATTCTTAAATCAAACAAATTTATCACAGATACGTCTAGGTCTCCCAGCCACATACAGAATAAAAATTCACAATTGAATCACAATTGAGAGTCAGTTGACGTGCAGGGTGCAGGAGTCTGGGCCGAAAAAGAATTTGCTATGTCCGATGACGTCATGCATCGCAATGCGTTTTAAGTGAGATTGTGCAGAGGATGGACTGGGGATGCAATACTTTATCCAGTGCGTGAGGTTTCTAGTTTTACACTTACATTCACGACATTATTACGACATATTCATGTTTCTTTGCATTAAGTTATGAGGCCATGTGGAGACGCAGGGCATTGGGCAATGACATGAATTTCCATCCTCTAGAAACACTACTAATGAGAATCGAGTAGTATGAAAGAACACGTGGATAGGCCCTTTTGGCTGCTGACAATTTGGTTCATTATCTGATCATAGCATGAGCATATATTTTGATAATAAACAGCTTCCTCAGTCTTACACTTCTACCTCTAAAAGTCGGCATGTCAGTTCTGTTTTATAATATCATAAGCAGTTATGTATGGACATACAAACAGAAGTGTAGCTTATGTCAGTAAAAGCCATGTGGCTGTACGTCTAAATCTGTGTGAGCAATGCGTCAGTCGCAAGCTTTGCTATGCGATTCATCTTTTCCTGGCCTTGACTACATGGCTCTCCATCAATTATACATTTCTTTAAGACTGGTAAAAAGTACCACTTGTAGGCGCGCTTTACTTAGCGTAATATTCTTAATGAATGGGAATTGTGACTACAATCAGGAATTGACATAATATATAATAAACAGATAACTGTTCACTTGGCTACCTGTAAACAGCCGCTCTTATATAAAATACTAAATTTGCTTGGAGTTAAACAAACATTGTACCGTTCATCATTATATTACTTACAGTTGAAGAATGATATCAATTTTAGTGAATATAAGAGAATAACATACAGGGCAATACCAAAATTTTTGGGGGAATTTGTTTTAATTAGCGGATCGGTGAACTGCGTCAGCAAAAAGTAGGTCATAATTATCATAGCAATCATTATCGAATTGAAATGTTAGACTATTAGTTATAAGAATAGTATTATTTGGCAGTTCTTTTTACTAAAACCAAATTATTTAGCGTTGCTAAAGGAATCTTTCACTGGAATTGGATGTACTTTGGTGATCACATCTCCTTAATAGTAGTTTTTCCTTAGACAAGTCCAAAGTGACATGGTGACTATGAAAATTATTTTAACCACCAGAGTAAACGATTCGTCCAAAATAGCCCTCTCTTAATTATGAACTATCAATTTCAAAGACGATGTATCCATTATTAGCTAGAACTTGGATATGCAGGCCGTTTCATGGGTTGACAGTTGCGGTTCTTTCATGTCGATTATTTTCATCAAATCTTTTGTTTTTGTACGTAAAAGCCACTTATGTGAAACCAAAAAAACCCTATATAGAGGAGGTGTGGTAAATCGAAAGTCGTGAGTCAGAAAAGTGTCCACGGTAGTTTCGTGTATTACCACAGTCTAGACAGTTCTGTCAGATATCTTCGAAACTTGAAGATTCTTGGCCAGAACAAATTTGGTGAATGCAATTTATGATTAATAGCATGGGACATACTTTCTGCATATCGTTCACATATGCCACAAAATAAGCATTTAGCTAATGTCATGTAATTTTTCATTTCCTTTTGGTGACTTTCTCTCAGCTAGGCTGTACCCAAAAGAACTGTTTTGTCAATGGGGTTCCTGTCTACTATGTACTTGTTCCTCTCCTTTAATATAGAGCTGGAAGGAAAGTTGTTTTCCATTTACAAGTTAGTGACATCAGCGATTGACATTCATTCAACTTGATTGTTTATTAAATTTGGGGAGAAGGATGGTATTTGAAGGAAACAATGAATAAGAGCTTGAAATATTAGTGGAGTGTTTCACGTTAGCAGTTAGGGTTTTAATAAAATAAAAGGAACTGAGGAGTGTGACTTCTGCGAGATGGTTTGGATATGTAGAACAACATTATTCCAGTATGAAACAGTTACATAAAAGTAAAGATCTCTATTGCTGATCGTAAGATACTGTCAAAGATTTATGATCTTAGTTTGTCAATCTGTCTTTTTTATAAATTTCTTCGTACATGTCTTTGTAATGAAACTCAAGTGTATTTGTTCTAGTACGATATTTGAATGTCACTAACAGATACTATGAAACATTAAAAGACATGATAAGATCGAAGCAATTTGTTTCAAACTTTTGCGTCTCAGTATACAGCAAAATAACAGATTTTAATTCTAGTAACAGTCCTACTAGGTATAAAGACTTCTTATAATTTAAAATTTAACTTTATTATATGTTATTGTCCTGTTAATGTGTTAAAAAGGTGTAGCTACTATCATAAGAACTACAAGAAGTGAACAGAAAAGATGGTTGCTTTCTTCAGTAGTTGCATTGCTAGGGCTTAATTTTATACAAGGATGCAAAGGATCATACATCTCAAAATGACTCTTTGATAATAGCGGATCAAAACATTCAAATTTTGACATTATTCTATTTATACTCTTTACAGTACAATAATTGTTAAAAGAAATAAGCGCAAATGAAGTGAAGCAGTAACAGAAAGAGAAAAAAACAAACTGCGGAATAATCCAATAAACCATTTGCACCATTCGATCTCTTTCATCGCCTAAAAATTAATTTGCTCTTTAGGATAAACTAAATGAAAGAGAGTGTGCTCTCCAAAAAGTTAAAAATGATGGAAATGTAAACGCAATGGAAGCATAGATTTTAGCAAAAATAGTATGTAAGCAACTGATCTGTGGACAATCAGTAATATCAGTCCTTCATAATGATACAAAATATCTTTTCTGCGAAGTATTTTGATGCATTTTAAACTTTAAATGTTTAACAGTCTTTTAAGTCACTAGGAAAAGAGGGAAAAATGTTTGCACACGGACATAAAACAGAAGTTCTGCAAATGCCAAACAACACAGTTGTGACTGACAATAGGTGATAGAATCTTTGACTTATCAAGCCATTGATTTATCGATTGAATGTTTAGAATGGTAACATGACCTCAGTGCTCCCCTTTGAATGGATTTTAACAGGTCAGATAAAGAAAAAAAAATGCAGATGAGAAAGAGACAGCTCCTTCACCAGACGTAAACGAGAAATACACCGTGCAATTACCCCAACAGTAGATCTCATAGAACAGAGGATATCTGAAATAGAAAGTGTGTATCTGAGGTATACAACAAGCAGCCTTACAGGCATTAGAGTTGCTATACGTCAATAGGAATTGTGAGGACATTAACCTAAGCCACGTGTTTGATATGGAGATGGAATAAGATTTTCAATCCATGCCAAGGGTTTCAAAGAGCACCATGTGTCTTCTACTTTTGTAATTAAGCTATGGTTTTATACTTATCAGTACAAATACCTTTCTTTGATAAACAAATGTGTTTACTGATTGAGCTATGTTGACCTCATGGACTACATACTTGATGTTGATGATTTTTTTTTGAGTCTTGACGTCAGTGACACGTCGCAATAGCGTGGGTTACAGTTATTTGTCAGGCGCCGCCATTTTGAATGCGCAGATGTATTGATCACTATGTCGGAGTCCTTTCTAGCATGTTCTATTTAATGAGATGAAAAATAAAGTTCATGCAGCACGATAAAAAATGATTATGACTGTTGCAGGACGTCACGTGTATAGTCATTTAGTCTGTGGTCATTGCTAACATAACTGTAGGTATAGCGAAGTAATTAGTCCATCTTTTCTTACAGTCATTGTTCTCTCATAATGGCATTGAAAAACAACGTAGCATCTCTTATTTATATTCTTCTTATACCTCATGCAATGAATTATGTGCTTATATGATTTTTAACTTGTCATCCGAACAGAATAGCATACAGAACAATGACACTGAATACTTGGTAATAGTTGATTCGACTCTGATTTGCTTTCGTTTTACTTAATTGATACCCAGAATTATCATCTTGTGATGACGTGCAATAACGTGTGGTTATTTACGGTGGTCTATGCAAGGAAGTATTTATCCATCGACGTCAGTATTTGACCAGGTGCATATTCCTTGGCACCATTCCTGGCTATATAATTTTTGGTTTGTTTTACGTAGGAACGACGACCCAGAAAGCCACCCCAAATAAATGCTATAAGTCTGATAAAAGCATTTTAGCTCTAGAACAATACATGCCAGACTTAAAATTAATTTTCGAAATGTTCATGGACAATTGACAACTCAATTGTCACAAACCTAAGTCAATTCCGGATTAATATTCTGTGTGATACACTCAGCTTCTTTGGAAATCAACCTTGAATTTAAATATGACTATCGTCAGTAAGCTAAGCAAAGAAGAATATAAATAAAGTATTAAAATGAGATAAAACCAAATTTTTTTCAATTGAAATGGGTTTTAATTTATTTAGCATGAACTGATAAGCCTGAGGTACTGAATAATTGAAAGGGGGTAAAATAGCCGGGGGGTAACACAGTTTAGGAATATTGATATCAATAAACAATAGGACTGTAATGTATGAAGGGATAGCTGTGAGGAAAAAATAGGATTTTTCCAGAAGAATATTAAGTAAGTATTAAAATGAGATTAAACAATTCTTTTCAATCAAAATGGGTTTTGATTTATCTTGCATGGACTGATAAGCATAAGGTACTGAATGATCGGAAGGGGGTAAAATGGCCTGGGTGTTAAAGTAGTTTAGAAATATTGATATTAATAAAAAAGGCGAATCTAATGACTCAGGGAGTAGCGAATTTAAAAAGATTTTCTTCACTAAACCTTCATTATGATACAATAAAGGAGAGGAGTTTGTAATAAGGGTGTTGAAACGATTTCAAAACAGACAACTGGGAGTATCTTACCTTTTTAAGGAGTAGCAAAGTAACTAATTAGCTTCCTCATAAATATGAACTAATTAAGTATTTTTCTATAAATTTCTATTCAGACCACAGCATCTCTTTCTTCTAAAATATGGTCTGGTATCTATATCAGAAAATCTCAATACCAAACTCCAGTTCTTCAAAAGATAATTGTTACTTAAAAGAAATTAAATCTGTCACGTACTATATAAGGAAATAGTAATCAGATATTGATATGGTGGCACAGAATTGCGTTTCTTCCCCTGATAAAAAATTGATATTCTCGTTTCACTTGTATTCAAAGGATAAAGAATAATAATAGCCTTGCTTACATAAGACTAGCATACAGACACTTTGCTTACCATGTAAAAGTAGTGGAAATGAGCAAAAAGTGACACGCTCTCTCCAGATTGACAAGTCGTATATTCTGCATTTGTTAAGGACAAAGCGTCATACGTGGCTCTAGACAAGAAACATCTGTGTACAACTGTTTATGCCTTGAATAATACATTCAATTCTTACTAGACCAACCTGTAGGTAACTGAAAAATAATGACGTTACTAGGCTGCTTGTCCCCCTTTCTTCCGCAATGCATCGAAGCTCAATCCTTCAAAACTATCACACAGCCCTGAGACGATGACACTCAATGAGAAGCTTTCCGTTCATTTTCCCTCTTTTTTTATTTTCAAGTTTCTTTCTTTTTACATATTAACTGCCTCGAGCACGTTGAAGAAGTTGATTGATCCCTAGCGACAGCTCTAGTTGCAATAAATACCATTCTGTTTCAAAAATCACGTGTTCTATGTCGTGCGAGACAACGCTGGCGCGTGAGCATAAAATAATAAATAAGACTCCGATTCAAAATTCATTTCCGGCTTTTCCACAACTCAGACTCCAACTAACTATGTACAAACGTTTGGTGCAATTAAATAGCGCACACAGGGAGCTGATAAATAGTTTCAACATCATATGCAACCTGTCCTCCACAGGTGCAGATCTTGATATCAAAGGAGGATTTATTCACCTAATCAATCTTTATTTACTGTAAAAGACCATATATGTCTTGTTTTGTCCTCTGTTGCTTTAGACAGAAAGCTCTCAGTTAAGCCTGGTACTTTTAAATTTAATACTCTTCTTTAGTTCATTATTACATTATTTCACTTAATATCTCTGATCTCTTTCAAAAACAATATCGAGATTGTGTAAAAAAGGAAAGGTATCTTTTCAAGTTTCGCCCAGATCGCCGTTGAAATAGAAGGATGCGGTTTAGAACTCAATGTAACTTGGGATGACGGATCCAATAATATCATGCTTGATGGTTACTATCCGCCAAGGTAGCTTTTGGAATGAGCCACTTGACACTGATTTTGAGGATGTAAGCTCATCAGGAAAAGCAAGGAAGCGAGGCCTCTGGATTGGCATGACTACAATTCAGTGGCTTGAAGGGTAGCAGGCCTTGTTGTTAATCAAAATTATTTGCAGGTCTGAGGGAATATTCGTGTGGTCTACTAAATTTCACATGTCCTCCTACGGTAAATCTTAGACAATAAAAGTATAAATTTATTCAAAAAATACAGAATTATAAAGAAGTTACCCAATCTGTTATTGCAGTCTTCCTTTAAGTGCTACATGAAAGAATTGCCATTGCTTTCAGTGTTTCAGATTCTTCCAACCTTAAAACGTTTTTACTTCTACGCTCTACCTCAATGTGCAATGAACACAAAATGCATGGCAGGTGTAAAAAGTGTTCTTTCTTGTCTCGAAATTCATTGTTTTACACAATGTCATATATTTTTGTTTTATATTTTATATTTAGTAAGTTATGAGAGTTATCAATCCCTGGTTCCACTTACAGACATAAATCACTTTCTGCTTCAGTTTTTACCCGTGTTTACTCCCTTTGTATCTGTTAGTGCAATCTCAGAGTCATAAATTTAATATTTTAAAGATCATAGGAGATCAAGAGTGTAGCTGAAAATATCTTCGATCAGCGAAATGTAAAATTGGAAATAAATGTCACATTTTTTCAATCATGAGGCACAGATTAGATTTGGATCGATTGCGATAGCTTATCAAGCCAATACCTCTTCCAACAACGTCCTTGCTTTTTATGCTTTCTTGATGTTCGACGTATATTCGAAGGGGGGATTTAAATACAAATTATTCTCAGCAGTTTCTCCAAAGGTTCTGGTTTGTTATACAGTGATGCCTATTAAGTACGATCTTCAACTACTTCAACAAATTTGTGTTAGACAGTAGGCATTCCAATGTTGAACTACATCTTCACCCTTACAAAAGTTCCCAAAGTATAAACGCTCATGATTTATGATCGAAAGTTTGATAACAAAACAAACGACGACATTTCTCGTTTGCATAATTCCTTTATTGAGCTACGACTCCATGTTTATGGAAAACTGTTCAAGAAATTAATCCAACAGGGTTCCACGGTTTGTGGTCACAACACCGATCTCAAAAATTCATAAGTGAAAAGAAAGATGGTCTCATAATTCAAACTCTATTCTCGTGTTTAAATGCTCCATTATTAATTTTGTTCATCTTGTTGAGCTTCCAAAGATTATTAATCCCTTAATAAGAACTTCTCTGGGTGATAATTACTAACTTGTCAAGCAAGGTTTAAAACACAGTATAGCAGCAATTTTTGTTCTGAAGTGAGCACAGCGCGTCCTGAGGCGACATTGCTAGGATATCTCCTTCTCATTTTCAAACATTAGGGAAAGACAATCAGTAAAAGAATAAAGATGTTAATCAAGTCTATTACAATAGAGGGAATTTTCCCTTCCCATGCAAACTTTTGCTGTGTGTGCGATGTCTTCTACTCTTGGCTAAAGCATTTATGACAAGTTTGTTCAAACAGCCAAGATAAATAGAAGTGTTTAGTTTCCACGTGTATTTTTACAAGCACGAGATAAATAATCATACCTGGTGTATAATGTTATTGTTCCATGGCTCAAGAGGTCTTATGTTATTATGTTGATTAAAAAATTGTTTAAGTTTAGATTGCGAACATCATGAGTAGAAGTTCCTTGGTTATTACTATTCAAAGCCATTCCAACTTTATAGAAATCATCCTTTTGTAAGGAAGGGGAAAAAACGATAAAAACTTTCCTACAACATAACAACCTGTCTTTGAATTAATATCTTCTTTTTGACGTTTCATATACTTATTTTTACAGCAGTAGACTACTATTAATTAGCATGAATGTTTTACTGTAATTATGAGCACCATTTAACTTTTTCCCCAACCTTTACTTTCATCACTGCCAAACAGTCATCTTTATATAGATACTACAAAGTTTTTTGAAGTAAAGATGCTTAAATGTATAGTAGATAATTCATAAAGTTTACGCCCGACGTATTAAACATGCAATGCTACGCTTCAAGACTAACGGTAAAAACCTAACGTATCAATACAAATAATGGCGTAAATGAAAGGGAAAATAAGATACTTGATGCCAGAGAGCACTACATCATCCTTGTTCCTAAACAAAGAAACGCTGCTTTGGCTCAACTTTTATGATTACTTTTTGGTAGTATTGAAGGTCCTTGATGTCATGCAAGAACTCTACCTGCAGATGATGATGGTTAACGAAGAAGCAAGTGCAGTAATTCTTAAAACTATGTTTTTATTCATCACACAATTCTTTTTACAAGAATCAGTAGACCAAACCTCTTGAGAAATGACACTTTCCTCAAATTAACTCACAAGTTGATCATTTTGATTAAGTGTAAATCATCATATTGCAAAGGTTAAGGATATGTTCTTATGGGGCAGTGGTCTGGGATACGAATGATCGTTACATATATGCTGTGAAAGTATAAATGAACAGGAAAATAAGATACTTGATGCCAGAGAGCACTACATCATCCTTGTTCCTAAACAAAGAAACGCTGCTTTGGCTCAAC
>JAAAKL020000350.1:0-44668 GCA_010016065.2 Carybdea cf. marsupialis auct. non (Linnaeus, 1758)
ATAAGTACCATCTAACTTACTATTCATGGCACTTTTAAGAGTCCAGGTCTCTGCCCCGTACAACAAAACACTATTGACTGTAGATCTAAAGAACTTGATTTTCAGTTCTCTTTTCAGGTTTGATTTCTAAATCTTGTCTAACCTGTTCAGTGCCTTCCATGCTAACCCAATTCTAACTGCCATATCTCTTTTGCTAGTTGCAATCCGTGAACCAAGATTTTTAAAATCTTCTACTTGCTGCAGTAACCCCCTTCAAGAGTTCTTAGCTCAGCCTCGGCTTCCTTATAGAGCATATACTCCGTTTTCTTGTGGTTGATATGTAGCCCAATGGCCTCTGCTGCAATTTCCAACCTCAGTAGGAGTAAATGGGCTTGCTCTATGGAGTTTGAGATCAGGGCAAGATCATTGGCAAAGTCTATGTCAGAGATAAAAACTGAAGGTTGTCTGGAGCTTTGTCGTTTCTCTATCATGAAGCCCAGTGATACCCATACGTCAATACAATCGACACACTTGTTTATTTGTATTTTATAGGACCAACACCGAGTCATGCCTCCAATTATATCTGACTTGCTAAATATATGTGTAGAAACCAGAGACTACGCGATGAAGAGTATGAGGATCAAGACACGCAAAACACTGGCTGTAGCTAGTCTGTTTCCAAAGGAGTAGTAATCATGAATTTTTTAGAAACTTTAGTGCCATATATTTACAGAGAAATAAGCTTCAACGTTTTGCATATCGTTCTCACTGTTTTCACCCATTACGACGGGAACAGGAAATTTTTATAGGAGTGGAATTGGTACAACAACAGTACAAACATAGCCAACATATTAAGAAAAAACAAACAAACAAAAGAAACCAGAAAAAGGAAGAAAAGGAAGAGGAAAGAAAGTAAATAAAAAAAAATAAACATCAAGAAAAAGAAAATAAACCAACTTTAATTAATAAAAGTCGAGGTTTGCTTCATCGAGCCAATCCTTGTTTCTCCTGCAGAATTTGTAGTACGAAGAGCGCAAGACCACTTTAGTAAGCTTGCTGAGGAGTTTCTTTTACTGTCAACGCCATGTTTCGTTGGTAATGATTCAAATTTTGAAGTATTTTTTGAATAACAAAACAATGTCGATACTTCTAACGTTATGACAATAACCTTTTTGTTTGCGTCTACAAGGTCACTTCGAACATTTGTGTATTTACTCTCTTTATAATCCTTCGAGTAATTTAACTTTGGATACTAAAATCAGTTTTGAAGCATGAGAAACACACGAAGGCGGATTCCATAAGTAAAGAAGCTACTAAGTTCACTCGAGAACTTAAATTAACGAAGAAAACACTTAGTGAAAGTAATGCTACAGTCAATGCCAAGCAATTAAAGAAGCATGCCAAAGCAAAAGGCTTAGAGCAAATGAAAGCAACGCGGGAAGCCAAACCCCTACACGGAAAATATCCACTGCGCGTCAAACAAGCTGATGTTGATATTGAAAAGACCCATCAATGGCTGTGTAGCTCTGGACTTAAAGCCTAAACAGAGAGATTTATTCTCGCCGCCCAAGACCAAAGTTTACCAACTAGAGCTTATAAAGCACGAAGCATGAAGGAAAACATTGACCCAAGCTGTAGATTCTGCACAACATGAAGAAACTATAGATCATTTAATTGCCGGATGTCCAACGTTAATTTCCACAGAATAAAAAAACCGGCATGACAGAATGGGACAATATTTACATTGGAAAATTTGCCAGCATTTTGTGGGTACACATGCAGAAACCTGGTACGAGCATAAGCCAGAAGCAGTTACAGAATGTGAAGGAGCTACTACACTATGGGACTTTGCAAGTAGCACAGACCGGACTATTCAACCCAACCGGCCAGATATTGTAGTGAAAGATCATTTACACCAAGTGTGCCATTTAATAGATATGACAATACCTGCAGACCAGAACATCTCTTTTAAGGAATTTGATAAATTATCAAAATATAAAGATCTCAAAATTGAAGTAACAAGGATGTGGCAGATGAATACTACTATTATCCCAGTATGTATTCTAGCATTAGGGATGATCAAGAAAGGCACAGAAAGGTTCATTGATCAAATATCAGGCAACTCCATCACTAACAGAAATCCAGAAGATAGTCCTGATGAGCACCGCCCATATTTTAAGGATAACGCTATCGATGTAACCATCATACAATCTCCTTTATTCACCTGAGGTCTCGGTTTAAAGACATGGTGAACGATTGTAAATAAAAGCATTTCAAGAAAACGATAATAATAATAATAATAATAATAACAATGATAATAATAGTTATAACAGAAGTTGTTTATACACGGTGACTTTGCCAGCAAGATGATGCTGTCATAATACAAGGATTCTGTGGTAACGAAATTCTGAAAATGTCTTCTTTTACGATAAAAATTGGTTAGGTAAAAGAAAAATTTGAGTGTTTACAAAGTATGTTAAAGGTCACAAGGTTTGATCTAACTTTTCTATTTTGATGTGAAAATGCTTTCTTTCAGCTGAAATTTGAACAAGTTTAAACGAATGTAATACAGAATTGATTAAAACAAAAATTGCCTTCAAGAAAAGAGCCTTATTTGCTTTGCATGTAGTCCGGACTATAATTACTGTCATCAAAATTTGCAGAGCAACTGCTTTAATTATGTACCACAAATTTACAATATGTGAAGTCAGGCAAAGGAACAGATAACATAGTGTTAATTGAATGTGAATTTTACCTTTATCAGCTCGAAACTCCCAGACATACTGCACAAACTGTGGTGCATTAAGTGTATTGGCAATTATTTCAAATGTACCATGGAGAAATAACTATCTGCTATGGGAGTAGATAGTGAAACGAAGTATTAACTTGAAGACGTATCCTGCTTTGCTTGTCTACTAATTTATTTACAGAGAACAGCTGTGCACTAGACTTGATCAAAGTGTTTTAATTACAGTGCGTAATTTTCCGCTGGGAATATCAAAACAAAATAGAGCACACAGCAGCATGGAAGTTCCCTTTCGACAGGTATAACAGCGAATTGAGATATATTTATCAATAGAGCGTGCTCGAAAAAGCGTCATCTGGCAACTCTTATTTTCCTATCTATTACGGTATACAAAAAAGGCAAGATCCTGTCTGCTTCATGCTGTTCACGATCAAATAAAGAAGTCGGCTGCTTTCTAGAAAATAACATTTCATGCAGATCCACGACGTTCCACCCAACTCCACTGTGATTCCAATTCTGTGGTTGTTCGATTTTTGACAATTTCTGATAATTTCTGGCAATTTCTACTATGACAAGGAAGCAGAGCTTAGAACATTGTTAACTATTTACGATAGCCATGACGAAAATACAGCGATATAATCTAGGTTTTTTGGTTGAAAATATTGGTTTATCCGCCAATCACCGCTACCTCTTTACTGGAACGAGGCTGATCAGCTTTGAATGGTCATTGCCTTGTATTACTTACGTAGTTTAGGCTATTGCCAAGTTAGTTCATCTCGTTCAGCAGTCGAAGCTGGTCGATACAGTTCTTGTTATCATTCTGATCTTGAATTCTTAAAAAGAGAATACATAGTTAAATAGGAAGATGGAGTTGTTTACTGAATATGGAGTTACTTAACACTGCGTTATACCTTACTGGTATAAACTTTAACAATATTTCCTTAAGAAAAAACAACAATATAATGTACACGATCGATCTGCCATATAATAGTGATGATACACGAGTAAGACGAATATATTTACAATTTGCAAAGTGGCTTATATGGTGGGATGCCATTAGGCCACCCCCTTCCCCTAACACTGAAGCTTAAAAGAAATAAAAGGTATAACGTTTGGATGGCTGGATGTGATAAATGTAAAACGTAAGCCAAACAGACGTTTATAGTACTAAATTTTTCAATCTCTTTAAGGTTAGAACTCTAATATTTCCTCCTAAGGGAAGCTTCTACTCTAGGCCAGGGTCATACTTTAGTAATTTCCCGGGCATGCAACTGACTTTGCGTGTAATAGAAATGAGCCTAAGCAGGATTTGGGGGTTGCAAGTGTTCAACAGTTAGTCAATTAATGATAAAGCTCACGATATATTTGACGATACAAGGGGGGGAAGGTACGAGGTATTAGTCCATGGGGTATGTGACCAGATATGGTGCTCTGACAGCCGGTTTGTTGAATCTCTGGTTTACTGTCATTCTTAGTTCTTGCATGCACTAGAAACACTCCTTTTGAATCAGATAACACTCTTGATAAACATCAATCAACTTTAATTACTTAGAATCGCCCCTGCAACGCTTGAAGCAATGCTGACATGTTTTAGAAGTGAATCACGAAAAAATAAGGTGACTTCAGAGCATGAGTTTTAGTTCTGCATTTGAAACGTTAGTATTACCAGAGTAATTTGATTATTCATGTGAGGAAATCTTGAAGTCATGAACTGTCACTTCTGATTATTATTTCACGCACTCAATTATACCCTTTCTTAGAAATTCAACTTTAGGCCGTCTCATTTCTTGTAATTCGGCTTTCAACTGTCCATAGATTTTTGGAAGTGAAATATTGTAGGCGTAGATTTAATATCAACGATTTTTATTCTCATTTTCTGAATTCAAGTTAGTAGCTTCAAGTCAAACCACTTTGTATCAGGAAGAGAAGGGTCATAAAAGAGAACCTTAAGGGAATCATAAAATTCCTCTATGATATTTGTAAATTTGGGGTGATGATAAATGGCTTTAAATTCCGCTTTCACTGTTTAAAGTATAGTTTATAATAGCTATTGATGTACTCTTTCTTGACGTTTTGAAAGCAAGCTTTCTGTATTGAAGCAAGGCGATGAACATATGAAATACGCAATAATGCAATACCGTCACAAAAATGATCGCGATGGCAATCAAATAGTGTGACGGGACCGTTTCATAATTTCCTTTAAGTTTGCAGGTCAAATCAAATGCCATCAGGGATCGATTATTTAAAAAGTTCAATTTACCAAGATACGATAAAGCATAGAAAATTAGTAAAGTGATATGGCTCAATGTTATGTTTGATAATTTGTAATGATCTATATATCAATTTTAATAAATGATCGGTTGATAGCAGATTGGATTAGGCGGTATTGGGCTCCTTTTGATGCCTATTTTGGTAAGAGAACGGGCTCTTCATATGGAAACATTCCCCACTGTGTAATAGTTGGATAGACACAAGTAGTCAGTTGTAGTAGCTAGCACAAAATTAGCATCCTTGGTGCCTTCAACACCGCACGGGCAGCAATAAAAAAGGAAAGAGAAATTTGCTACTAAAGCTGGATAATAGCAGATTTGTTATTAGATTCAAGCAGAAGGCTGATGAGTTTATTGTCTTTGTAGATTGTATTTTAGGCAAATAATACCTTATTTACGCCAATAAGATATTCTTTAGTATTAGGACCTGTTATCTTTAGCTACGTAGCCCTGGCAGCTTTATCGATGTTTTGCGATCGCATCAATTATACCTCTGCATGTTTACTTTTCCAAATGTGGCAATGATAGGAGTTCGCCGTCCAAAAATGGTGCCGGTATATTTTCTGTGGCATTTGATTAGGAAGTGCATGATAATGAAAGAGGCTTCTCTGAGATATTACGTGAAGAACACATAAAGTTACGCTTTAACATCGATGGTCTTGTAAGCCCCCATAAATATAGGAAATATTACAAAAAGCAGCATTATTGATTTTTATGAAGAAGGATCGGGTTTGAAAAGATATTGAAGATGTTCTCTGTCAACGTTTCGAAAGATACCATTTAAAATCCCCCCTTCTCTACAATTCCTGATACATCGTAACTTTTTGAGTTTGGCAGATTCATGGGTTAGATGTTAGACCTGTTAGGTAACATGAAGACGAGAGCTTTCTATCCCAAATTTGCAAACATCTGCGTATCGATGCCTTTAGGCGCTAAACGTTTGTCGGGTCGATTCCCTGTGAATATGACGTAAGTCTATTGTTCAGACACCTGATTGCGTAGTCGTTAATCTAAGCCGGTTCTTAGAATGTCTGTTGCATTCCAATAGATTAATTCCCGGTTTAGATGTCGTGGGAGTGCCTTCAAAGTTCTGATATGGCCGCCTATGATGCAAAACCTGGCTTTGACCAAAGCAGAAAATCTCATTGTTGATGTAGTCATCTTCACTGCAAGCGTTTTAAAGGATAATGCTTTTTGCTTGCTTTGCAATTGTAACGAATTTTTATGACAAACAAACTAGGTCCGTCAAGAGTATGTGGTTTCTTTTCCTATGCAAGACTATAATATGTTCCAGGTGAATTTAGCCCCTAGGATCTACGTTATTGCTCATTTCACCTATTGAAGGAGGGTATCCAATTTGGCATGAAGAAGAAGCTTAAATGAATCAGATAAAAACCAAAACACGTGCTGTGTTCTCCAAAACCGTCGAATGTGTCATAGCGCCTAATTTCATGTACAATAAATCTCGATCACCTGATCGGATCGGCCTGACAAATCGTAGCGTGTAAATATGTCTTTGTACCTGCAGTAAATGCAAGTTTTAAAGGAACAAAGCAAGGATAAGGAGAAGGAAGGAGGATTGTCCGAAAGAGAGCATAACGCTAGGGTACAGAATACCCAACGAACGTGGAGGCGGAAAGTTGGATAAACTCTCAGGTAATGATGGCGATCAGGGTACTGTCTCTGTCGTTTTTGATGACGATGATGATGATGATGATGATGATGATGATGATGATGATGGTTGCGGTAGGACTGTTGGTAGTGGTAGTAATTATTACTTCAAAAAACTTTCAAAAAATGATCAGTGAGGTAAAAAATAATCGAGGAAACACATTCCTCGATAATATTAAGCTTGTTAAGAAAGACAATTTTTAATTATACTTAAAGTTAGACAAGTACCTGCGGTCCAATCAAATTATTTATGCTCAGGACAATGAACCTGTTCCCACATTCTTGCACTCCACAGACAGGTAAACGGAGTCCAGCGTCACTTTTTCACACGTAATGTCATTACTCAGATCTTGTAACATTATTTTAAAAGATTTTACATTATATTATAATTTTTCTGAGATACAATCTTCATCAGAGCAGTTTGAAGCACCATTCTTCTATGATAAACTTCCCTTAAGCATGCTTTGTTGAAATTGAAAAGGTTTCCATGAGGTAGTTATTGAAGGGTTCCATCTGTCTCGTCACAACTAAAGTGTGATTTGAGGATGCGACAATTTTGGTGTCGGTTATATGGAAAACAGTCCTTTATCTCTGTAATGCGCCATTGCCAAAATAAAATAGACACACAATACTAGCCTCAGGAGACGAAATAAAATACCCACAAGCAACATCAATATCAGCCTCTTGAGACAGTTTGTATCAATCTATGGCAGAAACTGTTGTACATTTGATTTGTTGTTTTCAGTTTCTGCTCGTCAGCTGATGTCAACTACAACGTCACTTCTCAAAAATGTGGTGCACAACAGTATTCCATTACTGCTGTAACAACCTGCAAGCTGTTGTCGAAAACAGCTAAAAGACAAGACCGATGCTGAGCATTGAAATGGTATGAAATAACACAATCTTTATATTGCCAAAGATAACTCATTCCAGTCAGATTTTATGAAAGAAACATTGTAGTAGGTCACGATAAATTATTGGACGTGGGCGGCTTTCAGTGTCAAAGAGACTCAACGACAGATATTATCACGAAGGAGAGAAAATTGTTTTCGCAAACCATCGGCAAATAAAGTGAATTGTGTCGGTGTGTATTCTTTTCCTTAACAAAACTCGTATAGAATTTTTATAAGGATGATTAAAGTTTCGTTGTAAAGGCGGAATGTCTTATCTCGATTTTTACTGAATAAATCCACAAGGTGCGAGTTGTAACGGGTTTCTGTGATATCTTGACTGATGACTTTATTAGTAAACTTGAAATAAATTCTGAATGCAACAGAATAATCAAATTGTGGCGCTTAACTAAACAGCATTCACGGGGGCAAGAGGAGCACAGACCAACGCATGCATTAATGCTTTGTTGAAAGAATCCGGTTTTTCCTTTCCCCTTATCTGCTCCAACTGAATCTCTATGAACTAAACGCCATTTGCCGATGATTGGAAAGAATAGGAAGGAGGAAACTACTAAGTATAGCCTCGTGTTGTGTGCCATCTATAAATAATCTTTACTTGCTCCGATTTATCGTCTGGTATTCATTGCACACTTTGCTACATAATAATGGAAACTGGCTTGCAAAACATGCTGCACTATAGGAAATTTATAGAATGACTATCGAGGTAAGTGAATTTCATCGTTATTTTATGATTGTAGACAAATCAGAGTACATACTTTTAAACAATTTGAGCTTGTGGTATTTTAGTGAATTTAAGAATGCTTTAGACTGGTTTGGCGATTCGAAATTAATCCTGAAGTATAATGCAGTTTGTTTGACCTGATCGTTAAAGAGTTCCATATTATTTGTATCAGTAATTATAGCCTCTGCAGCATAAAATTCTGCGTTGACTTTATTTTAGACCTTGCAAATACATATCGAGAACTAAAGTATATTATACGAATCTATATTTATATACATGTCATTTCTATTATGTTATAGGAAATCCTCTCTTCTGAAAAATAATATATGCACATACATACACACACACACTCACACACACACACACACTCACACACACACACACACTCACACACACACACTCACACACACACACTCACACACACACACTCTCACACACACACTCATACACACACACACATATTCTTACAGTGATCGGCGCACATGGCTAAGAATACAGCTTTACATTTCCAAATAAAAAGCAAAATACCAACAATGAAAACCTCGTAGTCTACTTCGATTCATGGGATTGTCCATAATTGGGGAGTCCAAGACGGTCTATTATCATACCATTATCCATCTACTAACAGTAAACAAATACCTGGTACATCTAGTAGTATCAGTATAAAACGAGCTATTTCATTGAGTCAGTGGGTAAAGTTTAGTCCGAGCTCAACAGAAATGTTATCCTGAAACAAAACTCAGGACGCTATTCTTAATCGAAATGTCTAATCAACTTTCTGTAAATCCATAGTGAATGAATTTCAGATATGGAAACCAGATTTACTCTGGTAAATCTATGGAACGATTTTCCAGAAGAGGTAAGTTTATTGGGGTCAACGAGTTTCACTCTCCCGACTGAGGAGTAGAATACGGCTGTTCCAGGTTAAGAGAGTCCTCGTTTTCATTTTGTTTGATAGAGAGGCTACATACGAAAGATAGGGTTGATTTCTTCACAATCAATTCCTCTGGTTTATTTTAAAAAGTCAGTGAATCTTATGATTATTTACATAATAGCATGAGTTTTGGCCTCGGCTATTCCGAGTCAGAGATTCCGCGTTGTTTCAAAAAGTTCCGAAGTTCGTCAAACAGTAAATGAGGAGAAGTCGACTGTATCAGCCATGGTTAATGTTTATCTAAACTTTTAGCCCTACCGTTGAAACTTCAGATAACGTATTTTTGCGAGGCTGCGGCCAAATCGAGCCTAAAATCTGTAACTTGAAAAGCCGTATTGCAAACCACTCTCAATCTTCTTTACACGTGTTTTTGAGAAGAGAGGGCTTGATAAACAAAACAACCACCAGCATGGCAACATCCACCAAACAAAATCTTTTAACCGTAACTGTCGGTTGGGACACTAATTGTAAGTCCAAACAAATCTGTTTGCATTCCCCTCGAAATCGTGTTGTTTCTTTTCAAAACTAGAAATTCAAGCAATAGGCCTCAATGTCACTTATTGATAGGGCTGCTACTGCAAGGCATGTAAATAGTGATCAATTTGCTACGAAACAACAATTCGAGGTGAAAAGGGATTATGTAAACAACCTGAAAGAACCTCATATACAAACATGTGTAAATTTTAATAGGTACTAGAGAATTTGAAAAGTATGTCCATAATGGGACTCGAACACATGACCTACGTATTGGTGGCGTGCGTTCTATCAACTGAGCTAGGTGACTCCAGCGGATAATATAATCTATCTCTCTAGTTGCCATATTAGCTTCCAATACTTTACTGGAGGACATCGACATCCAGCTCTAAGCACTCGGAGACCAGCTTCTCTGCTCCATATTACTTGACCCTGGAAGGACTGCCATCCGGTCCATCATGATGTCCACACTCCATTGGAAATTGCAAAGACCCATCAAAAGGATTTGAACCGCATGCTTTTTTATGCAAGAGTAGGATATCTTGGCTAATGATATCTGTATCTCTTCAACAATCTCTTCTTTCAAAAGAACACTGATTGCAATTATCTGGCCCTGAAAGATGTTGCATGGGATAAGGAATGCATACGAGTCGCCACAGTTTGCAAGACTTCATGTCAATTTTTCTGATCAAAACGAATACAAACTTAATCATACTTTGATAGCGAAAACCCAATTTGTCAGTGGAATACAGGAATCAGAAGTTGATCCATTGCATCCTGCACTGCCAACGACATTATTACCATAGGATCAACCTGGTTGAGCAAATATTGGATATAGTCTGCAATGATATAACGCAACAGCAACGTTATGGTCACCAAGTGTTTGAGAAGAGAGGATTTGAAATGATAATTTGGAAAGAATTCTAGAGAAATGGAAATTATATAACCATCGGGACACGAGGCCATAACCTTAATCTCTTTTTGACCAGCCTTTCTTCATCTCTTTTTGACCAGCCTCTCTTTATCTCTTTTTGACCAGCCTCTTTTTGTAACTCCTTTGCTATGATTGCACTTTGTAATCCATTTTGATGATACATTTCTTTATCTGTAGTTATGATATTTTATTGTCATAGAAAAATACTTACACAAAAACAATGCCAAAGGCAAAATAAATGCACAGTGCTCTTCAAAACCCTCAATCTATTGTGCATTCTGATTTTGCAAAGAGAAATTAACGACGAGTGATTTTATTTACGGAGGTCAGCTAAATGCCTGAAATTTGATTACACAAATGAATGTGCATATAACTGACTCAATTCCAAGAACACAATGTACGTAATACTTGAATTTTGAACAAGATGAATCATCAAAGGGCTATCATGATCCTCGCCTTGCTAGAAGGTTTAGTTCGTACGAATTTAAGCATTCACTCTCGACAGTTTTCTGTGACAAGTTTCTTGCGAAAAGCTTCATTTAATAGATCTGTTTCCTAACTAAGTTTTTAACTATCATTTACAAACTGTTTACTACGTCAGAGGAGAGAATTGGAAGGAGAATAAGTGCAGTAAGGGCAAGGGGAGATAAAGTGGGAAGCAAGAGTAAGAAATGAGCAAATGAGAAGGCTGATGTTGAAAGTCAGAAGGAGCAGTTTGAAACTACAAGCCCTGGCTTCACCCACCTTATCTCTTATAAAACTATGTTGCGAACATTCGCTCAAACACTCTAAAGTATGTGCATAAGATAAACAGTAACTAGTTATACAGGGTTACATCGAGTAAATTACTTTTTTTGAAATTATATGACTTAGGATTTCTACAGGCTACGCTCGAAATCAAGTATGCCACTAAAAAGAACAAAAAATGAATTTCTATGAAAGCAATATGATTATATGATATTCTTGTCCCTGCTGTCAGCCGTGCATCAATTGTATCTAACTTGTTAGCTTTGTGGCTCTTCTAAAAACAAAAGGAGGCTTTGAGATACTTTTGCGGTTGCCTTAAGGCCGATCGTAAATTTGAATACGTCTCGACGTATACAGTTGTGAGCTGTGATTGTCATAACGTGTATTGTTACAAATAGCCCGTTATTATCACGTGCGGGTTCAAATGTCTGAAAACGCTTCGATAGTGCTCGAAATTCTTTCGAGTTAGTAAACGTTGTCCCTTGATGTACAAGATAGTGTTGGATCTAAGAACATGATGAGCAAACTCGGAGTCCTGCATTTCACATAAACACAAAGTATTGATCCTAAAAGCAGGAATCTCTTGAGTTTGTGATGCGAAACGTTCAGCATTAATACTCGACTGGACCTGAGCACGAGTTGACATGTGCCACTTTAAAGCAGCGTATTACCTTATGTCAGTGCTTAACATCGTAATTTTTTTGAGGTCATGGTGTTGGTTTGGTGTGAAAGTTCTGTAAAAGTTTTGTCATCTATTAACAACTTTACAGAAAACGAACAGCAATCCATAAACATAACGATCTTCAAGGTTTCGGAAAACTGAAATGGGTTGCAGTGCAGTAAAGCAATATCCAAACAATAGACATTCCAAATTTCTCTCTCTCTCTCTCGTCGATAGCGGACCGTGGCTTAGTGGAAAAGCGTCGACGTTGCGCAGCTTCGGAGACGTGGGTTCGACTCCCCGTGATCCTATGATTTTCACTTTCGAGATTTTCGAACACCAATGTCTACCTCCAATCATTACAACAGTAAAGTAAAATGGAACTCGGGGATTTCTTTCCGGGTTCAAGACCAGGAACACGTATTGACGTAAGCAGTTTAAAGCTAGTAATTAGATATAAAAGAGGTCTGAAAAGTTGATCATCATAACTTGACCAGCAATAGACTATTGATGCTTTCGTACAGATTTCTGGGCCTGCTACAAAATGCAGTTGACATGCGTCGTTTTGGTCATTACCACAGCATCCATACAAACAAGAATTTGCAGAGGAACAACGCACCTTCAAACATACTATTATCTGTAAATGCAGTCATCCGTAAATCATGCAGCAGATTAACAAATGTTGAAGGTCGTACAACACTCAAACCATCTCCCTAGCATCTCTTTAGAGTTAATTTAGTCTTAATGAATTCCGTACATTCCATTAATTTTTGAAGGAGTTATTATCCTAGTGGGAGCGACAAGTGTACTATTTGAACAGATGTTTGGCACTACAGAATTTGAAGATAAAGGGCTGATCAGCATCCCATTTGAAATTTCTAGATGCAGTGTATGTAAAAACACGAAATCCTACACTGTGTCCCCAGAAAAAATTTCTGTTTCCTTAGAGTTTGTTTTAGCTTGGCGCTTCTTTTCGTTGTCCAATCACATATCGACTTCTTATATTTCGAACCCTTTTGTTGTTATTAATCTATCACAAATAGGCCTCTTAATCTCATCTTAATCGTTGTTTGCACAGACCCAGAGTGATGAGAGTACATCAAAACGCTTCTCTGGTTATCACGCATGATTCCACTATTTAAGCTTATCTTCAAATTTACTATTTCATGCCAAAGCTGAAGATATTCCGAGAAGTTTAACGTCATAAGGTTTATACGATATAGGAACAATTTTCTCTCGTCAAAACGAGACCGATGTCATAATGACGTCATCTGTGGGCAAGAAGAAGCTTTGTTGAGACAATCGAAACGAAACATGCTTAAGCTTCTGGGAATTAAAGTGATCTGATCAGAGTTCATTTCCACCTCGTTTTTAACCACAGATTGTCACTTAGCCTCCCGACCGTGTGCAAGGCTAAGGCTAAAAACGTCCATATTTCATAGATGTCCATAGAGAAGACAAGGAAAATTACCAAGGGAATGTTTCTTTCAAGGAAATTTTGCAGGGATTATTTTGTCACTATTATATCACTTCCTTGCCGCACCTGTTGCTTTGCCTTTGATACTTGATCAAAACGGATTTTTCCAATGGTTTCAAATTACCTTTGTGAAAAGAGAATCCGATCTTTGTAAATCTTTTGTCATCAACAGTTGTGGAAACCAAATCCCTCTTCAGTGTAAGAACATATAAACCGGAACAAACAGTTAAAGCTAATGAAATCTCCCATACAATCTTTCTGAATATAGCAAAATCCCTGACGGATCACTTGGTGGAACACACCACCATGATCCATCCTGTTGATGACATTAAACTTTCAGCCTTCCATATCTGCTCGGATAAAAACATGATGAGCAAGATCCGCGACACAGAAACCACCTACGTTGAGTTTCCTCTCTCCTCAATGTCATGCCCGCACATGCCTGCCCCCTTCATAGTAAGGTAAGTAAGGCTCGTGGCTTTTTTGCTTATCATTCAGTTTCTCACGTCACTAAACGTTGTTGTCTCGTTTTAAAAACTAGACAACGGACACGAGGTCTGAATACCTCTACTGGACCATTTCGTCTCTAAGAAACCGTTTCATTTAAAGAAATTTTAGCAAGAATTAGCAAGAGAGATGTAGCAGTTGTATATATTCTTAGTATGTCTTTAGAAGTGAACACAAGTGACCCAGCCTCATACTGCTGCGAACGTGGAAAACAAGCTGTTCAAAAGCGAGATGGTTGGGGTCCATACTTGAACCTCTTAATAACCTCATTGGCGAAAACGAGGCCATGAAGTTTCACAGTCTGCAAGCTTAATGTCATACAAGCCTTCTCCACTCTTTTATCTTTAATCTTCAACTTCTACGTGCCTCGTGTAACAGCAGTTAACTCTCCCATATCATTATACATTTCACTATCTCTGTGGGTTATGATTCTGCGTCATAATTTCGTTTCTATTATTCTACGAAGAAAGCGTTTTAATGAGCTTTTGTCACTTAAAATTGCTTTCTGAATTTATCTGTTAAACAAGTCACCATCTTGTTGTTTTTTCTCATCAACCAAAAGAAACAAATGAACCCATTACTCTTATGTTCCCTAGATACTGCTTACTCGAAGTTTTAACCAAAACACCAAAATCGTAAATATTTACCGACAGGTAAATGGGAATGTCGTCTTTATTTTGATCTATGACGTTTGTACTACTTCAATCTGACAACCGACCCTCATTTCCCGCAGCTTCCTTAACTACAATTGACCATTTGACCCTATAACAGAAAGTTTCATTTGATCATTGCTAGCCTAAATCCATCTGCCAAACACGTTTAAGTTATAATGGTCAATGCTTTATCTAACGCAGTACGGAGAGTTTCCAAAGAAAGCTGTGACAGCTTCAAGAGACGTTATAGAGACCAAGACGTCTGTACAGGATAAAGAAGACATGTGAACGATAAGAAAGAAAAGGAACTCGGGTATCTCGGTCTCTTCCCAAGAGTCCAACCTTTCTACATCTCAAAATCTCACATTACCCCTTGCCTTGAAGCTGTGATGGTAGTAATGGGGAAATGAAATTATCAGGAAAAATGTAATAAACAGAGGTTCTCTCAAAACATTTTTGTGAAATTTTTAAGGTAATGTTGTAAAAGATATTTTGCTGGCTTCTGCTATAGACAGAAAATTTTCATGTAGTGATGTCTTATGTTGAAGGGAGATTCTAGATTATGAAGAAGTATATTTAGATATGCGTAGGAACGGAGAAAGACATCAACAGTTAGGATAATCAGATAAATAGGGCAGTACACCATTTTCATCCCAGAACTGCCTGTTGCCGATAGTTACGCCTACCGGTTCCCGAATCGAGACGAAATGGGCTCGGTGGAGTATTGAGTATAGTAGATCATAGTCACCCCTGCCCCTACCCTCCCAAGGTGTTCGTCCCTTGGTACTTGCAAGATGAGAAGAATCCCAAAGGCATTCACAGACAGGCATATTCATATTTCGTGAGGCGAAAGCAATAAGTAGAGGCAGTTTCTTCATGGCGCAGGCAAAGCAAAGCGATCTCTGGCTTTCCTTCAGCAGCAAACAAATCTGTCGCCTTTTACTAAAGATTTCCGTGGAGGAGAGCATGCTAAAGAGTCTATACACCAAATTTTTGCCGTCCTACCCTCAAACAGGGCTTATGCCTCTCTGCTCATCAGGAGGTACAATGAGAGATCGCAAAGCGATGACTGTCACCAAGACATCTGAAACTACCTGGCAGACTACAGTACAAACCCTAAACTCGAAGTCGAACAATTTTATCCGTTCCCATCGAAACCTCTGTGTACTCCCCATTATATTAACTGCCGTATCTCGAACTCCTATAACTAAAACTTTCCGTAACTTAAATAATATCTAGAATGTTTAACCTCAATCACTCGAACAGTTTTTCCAAAGCAAAACGTTAAATGAAAAATTTTGTGCATTAAATCCCATTTACACACATTTTTGAGGAAGTCCATTAAGTTATATAGTAATCCCGTTACCTCCAAATCACATGACATCGAAAAAAGTAAATGGTGTTGACTTTGCAGCTGCGGTCAATTTCATATTGAACATAGAAGCTAAGGGGGCAAGCAAACGTAGTTTTGGTCCCCTGCACCACACAACAAATCTTAATTCCCAACTGTACACCACAAAAGCCTTTATTTCTTGCATCTTGTCTGAACTCCCATAACTCGAAGTTTCCATAAGTCGAACAAATATATGTGGCACCCTGCGTGTTCGAGTTATGCAGAGTCTACTGTATCATACGTCAGAAAAAGCGACTAGTTTTATTTTGTCAACAAGAAACCTATCGCACATCTTTTGCTCTCTTATTCACCACGCTATATAGATACCTGGTACTTAAAACATGGCTAATTCCAACTAAGTAGAGTCTTGCAGTTAACTATGCATCATATTCAGATACCTTTATCAGGAAGGAAAGTATTAAAAGAAACAACTGGTGATGATTTTGCTTTGCGTTTTCCAATTTTTAAAACGAAGATGTTTTCATAATATCAAAACAATGATCATGTAACATTTCATAGGGTCGTAATATTGATAAAGTGCTAGAGTTTAAGGATACACACTAACCTAAAATTGCCAAGTTATACAATTATAGAAATTTTCTTGCCACGATGTACTTTCCTAGAATCCCTTTGTGAGAGTAGATACTAGTACCCTAACCGTAGCCTCTAGCCCTAACCCTAATTTGATTCTATTTTAGTACATCTATGGTTAAAAAATCCCTCTAGGATAGTACATGTAAAAAGGAAAATGTTAGGAAAGTACTTATCTAACTTTCTAGCATTTTACGCGTCTTCCATTTCAGGTGATATAAATCAAAATTTTGTGTCCATGTACTGTGAGTAACGCGTTTCAGAATATTCTCCTATAAACATTTTAATTTTATTTAGGATTGCTTAGAATGCCTTGTTTACTTTAGGCGTGATTTCTTTGAACTGCTTATCTATCGGTGCCATAGCGGCCGTCTATGTGACAAATACCCACAAAATTATCAGCAATAACATAACTATTAGCACTCCCTTTTCCACTCTTGAAACTCTTAAATTGTGCATTATGCAGTTCCAACAATGCCTCACAGAATTCTTTAACATTGTTTGCTATGAAAGTGACTCTTAATGCTTGCGTAGATATCTTCTCATGCACATCCTGCAACCTCGAATGGTTTACATTGTTCTTTGTCTACTTGATCATCTTGCTCACGAATCAAGGAGAGAATATAGAATAACAGATTTTGTCTTTCCTCTGCAAAGATATCGCGTTAAGAAATATTATCAACTACTTGTATCAAAATAGTAGGCAACTTTATCTGCAAAATAATAGAGCCACCTGGTGAAGTGAAAAACAAGTGCGACAGGTAAACAGGCTGTATAAACATAGGCTACCTTTTGTGTTATGACCTGCAGTAATCTACGCCTACCATTCCAGCAACACATTGATCAACTGCAATAAATAACACAGATGAACGATGCTTTAATAGCCACCAGCTTCTAAATACCTTCGATTCTATTTTCTCATACAAGGGAGGACTAGCTTTTGTTGGCTTACTACGTACCTTGACAATAGACAAAGTAGTATTGTTGTCCGTTCTCGACTAGTTCACTAATCGACTAATCGACTATATGTCGATGAAAATAGTCCACTAGCAGACCATTGTTGAGAATACTTAAAATAACATTTCTAAAATACTTTAAAACCTCTTAATTACATTTCATTAAAAACTAATCCATAAAAATCTGTCTATATATATAGACAGTGTGTGTGTGTGTGTGTGTGTGTGTGTGTGTGTGTTAACTTCTGCAGGCACATAATGTATTGTGCAAGCCAACTTACCGTACATTATTTGGTGACATGAATGATACTACGTAAAAAGTCGACTACTCAAAAAAGTAGTCAACTAGTCATAGACAGCCCTACAAAGTAGAGCTCCTTGTAAGTCAATCAGATGGGGAGAGAGAGGTGGGACTTTCCCCTAAAATGGCACCACCTTTCAATTCCGGTCCATTCAAGACTGCTTAGCCGTGTAATGGCAGCTTATATTTTATGTATTGCGCCGTTGTAAAACTATGAACTTCTGAAACTGCCTAATCCCACCAGGTTAAGAGCAGTCAGGTAGGTTCTTGCTTTTGGTTTTCACTCGACAACAGATTGTGCAGCAAGCCCGTAGCAGGCAGCATATTCCAGGAGGGGCGACGGGCACAGTTTTCCTATATTTTTTAATAACTTCTATTACGCAAGAGGCAACCAAAATGGACAAAAACACCTGTAATCAGAGATTATAAAACTCATAAGTTTCATAATCTCTTCTGTAATCGAATACGGAGTCGATTTAGATCGATTACCAGAAGTCGAGTAACAATCGACCACTGACTGAGCGTAGGAGGCCCCTCCGCGCCATCGCGCAGCTACGAGCCTGATGTGCTGGTACGAATCACTTTCTGTATAATCTATTGTCTATTTTTACGGAGATTTCCCTGTAAAGCGAAATAAATAGCTACAGTTGAGTTGCTATTGAATTAAGAACGCTGCAAACTAACATCTAAAAAATTATTCAAATTCATATAAAAAGGACGTTTATTGAAATATAGCAAGATAGTACTCAAATCGTATTTGGAGAGGTGAGTTCAAGCCACTTAATGTTAGCTATAGTAACTCTCGGGGCTCAATCCTTTCTTTAGAGCAGGTGCATCAGAATGGGACACGAGAAAAAGTAGAGTGCGCAAGGCAACACGAAGAGCGGAATGATGTTGATTGACGTTCGCACCGAGGAGAGAGGGCGGAACTAACTCTGAACCGGTACCTGAACCGTTTTGACATTGTGACGACTTAGAGGTGATTTAGAGTGAAACCCTCAAGAAATTATTTACCACTCCTATAACCATCCTTTGCCAAAAGGTCTCTGGTTACATACAAAATTTTGGCAAAACTTGTGCTACATCCCTTGCGGTTTCTTGGAGTCTTCGCTTGCCTTCTTAAATGCAAAATTCCTGGTTACTCTTTGCCTTACTAGTGTAGCGTTTAAGCGCAATGCTGGTATTATCGGATAGACACAGGGACGTGAAATTCTGAAACGATGTTGACACCATAGGATTTTTTTTGTGTGTAATTGCTCCAAATGTTTTCAAATCAATACTAATGTCCAAGCTACTTATGTTGTTGAGTGAGTAACTTATTCATACAACGTTACACTAACCTCTGTGATGATTAAATCACAGAGAAATACCGAGTCATTTTTGGATCAAGTTGCACTGATACAGAACGGACTGTGGCCGCAGATGTACAGATCCTAGTGAAAACGTCCAGTGAAAAGCATATAGAACATATTATGATGATTCTGAAAGACGCCTCTTTATGCAGAGCCATTGAAATGAGTTTCAGTCTTGGTTATCTTGGAATTCACTGGTAGTACCTGATACTACGAAAGAACATGCTGACTGTCCGAGTATGATTAGCAGTCAAGGGTAAATTATTCGTTACGCAAGGAAAACATCGGGCTATTGTCCCCTTTCCCCCTTCTACGATATCAGAAACTAAAATCTGATTTGCAAAAAAGTGTACCTTTTGGATGGCAGGGTACCAGAAACTGGCACTGATTTTGTAGTGAGATGTCCAAAATTTGGGGGGAACTCCTCCCTACACCCTCGGAAAGCGATGCTCCTAAAGCCTCCCACTGTATGATGTGCATTCCTCCGGAAATTCCAACATAAGCCATCGCAAGTAAAGTACTGTTAAAACTCAAATTGATCAGCCTCATTCTTACTTTCAATGGGCAAGTGCCTTTTTGTCATTTATATTATTTTCGATGTAAAAGCTGTTCATTGGGAAGTAGACTTGAGTGATAAAGGATGCTCGTTTTGTATCTTAACAATGTATTTACGTCGTGGTTGAGGGGTATGGCTTCATAATAGCCGGACTCCACACTCAATCTGATTAAATAGCCCCACTCCATAAAAATTATGCTTGCTCACGAATCCATGTCAATATTTTGAAAAGAAACAGCTACAAGTGCTGGTTTGATTGATTCTGGACTTGGAACCACGAATTGGGGTGGCTTAGCATGGAAGAGATTAATACCTTTACCCTATGCGATGGAAAGTATGAGATCTTGTCAACCTCCCCTCTCCCCCGAACCTTCATCACAACCATGAAATTCGTATCAGGCAGCAGGTCATTTTATAGCTTTGATAATGTACTCAGGGCCTTAGCAGTTCAAATCTGTGATGGTATAGTGGGAGAATTTTCATGTCTGTCTTGATATTTCGTATTTGTATACCGTCTGGCTGGTAGAAGGTAACCTTAATACTTTATGCTGTACATTGTGTTAGTTTCTTAGAGCAAGTGACCCACCTGGCATTGCAGACGAGGTCCGGCTTCGTACTTTCTTCGCACTCACACCAGAGTCAAGAGAATCCCTTAATACTCTCTGCAAAAAGACCTTTTCAGGTATTTGAAGTGCGTGACGTAAAAATACTGGGCTCGAGTAACTTCTCAACAAATTCACAGTCTCAGTGAATTGCTCAGTCCCATCTTGGAATCTGGTGCCCTTTCTCCTCCTCAAAACTATCACCGTCGTTTCAGTCAAAAGTGAAGACTCGACCTCCAGACCATAAATATAAAAGTGTGTAATCAAACAACATTCCACTAGCTTAGGAACAGGGGCATTGTTGAGCATAATTCGGAAAGGGCATTTGCACAATGCTTACTGAAAATAATCATGGTTCAACAATAAATACGCTTACTGAAAACGATCAGGGTTCAACAATAAATACGCTTACTAAAAATAATCAGGGATCAACAAGCGAGATAAACCCTAGCCTGATTAACGATCACTCCGTTTTAATAACACGGCAGCTTATCGGGATAGAAATACGCCTGTTTTATCATCATTTATCAACATCATGACACGACCAAAATTCCGGGTACTTTTGTGGACCCTTCTTCCAACAGTTTGAATCCTTGAATACTGGACACCTTCCTGGCCCACCCCGAGACCGCCCAGTACGACGTGTGTAGCCATTGGGGTCTGCATTACGTCTTTGCGCAAAACAAACCCCGCTATTTTCCCCTGTGCACCCCTACACAAACCCACTTCTAAGATAATGATTGTAAGCAAAGTGAAAGAAAGTAAACAAGCTGAAAGAAGGGATGACTTCCGTTCGACTAGTGCACAAAATCCCTCGATATCCTGCCCTTCTTTACAAATAACAGCCTGGACCATCTTCCAGGAAATGTATCATGCATCATGCATTGAGTCTCTGCTAATCTATTATGACCACTGAAGCCACAGATAGGCCCGAACTGTCTTTGGAAAACCTGAAGTGAAATAAAGAGCCTCGCAAGCACTGATCTACTCATCGAATGCTTCATCACCATAATTGCGGCAAAAAATCCGTCCTGTCATTGGCAGCATGTTTGGTGAGAGTCTTGTGTCTCAAAGTCACGCGAGGTACGTTTCGGATCCCTATTGGCAATGAAATCACCTGACTCTTGTCGGGAGCGGATGTGAGGAAAGTGCTTCCGTCACATTTACATGTCAGGTCGGAACAGCCATCTTTTTAAACCTTAACATACTGTTTCGTCGTCAGAGGTCATCCATTTGTTAAAATAGAGTTTTGCTAGTGGTGAAAGGTTAGGCATTTTCCAACCTAAGACAAACGTTCTATGGCATGACTGAGGACCCTCCTTTCGTCACCTATACTCCTTCTCTCGCCGGTCAGAGATCTGCTTTTCCATCTCTATTTTGTCAAAACACCAATCGCTCCCGTCAATCAATCTATCAGCACGTGGTGCACTCATTGGCCAAGCACTTTGGACTAAATATTAACAGCCAATCAAAATCCCCTCCACATGAACAACGCTTTTTCGAATCAACATCTATGACAAAGACGGACAGGACTTGCTAATGTGATTGCACAAGCTGGAAATAGTCTTCTCAGGCACAGTATGTGATCAAGTTGATCTGTCACTTTTTTTTCCTTTTCTACATCTCATATTTCAGGGAAATGGAACATGGCTGAAATCTGCAATCACTTCCATAGATCTTAGTAACAAGAATTTGTATCACTTTGGCGAATGCAGGAGACTCGACATTATTTGACAAGCTTTTGTTTACATGGGATTTTCCCGGCAGATCGAGGAGTGGGTGCATTTCTCGTGGTCGCTCTGATACTCAACTCTTCGTAGTCATCGTGAAACTACCGGACAATGCAGAGAGCGGGATCATACAATTTCTTATGGGCCACCCCAAGCAAAGGTTTGTACATTTGCCGATACCTTTACTCTTCGAAGATTAATTGCACTTTAAAAACCATTGTTCTTACGATCACATGATTTTCCTGAGTTCAGCACCGTATGAACACCTCATCCTGACCGCCTCAGAGAACCTTGTTTCCTCTTCGACCTCTGGTCACCTTTCGAAATCTTTAGTTTACCGTTTATTTAGGTTTTTGTTGGTATTATTTCTTTGTTTTTCCTGTAGATTGACTTCGAGTTCTTTTATTTTGAAGTGTTTTCTAAGTTGTGACTTCGGAGCTCGATGGACCGTGTCATGTTGACAAGATATGGATTTGTATTTAACGCGGCTAATTTTGTAAAACAGACTTGACAGTCTTAAATTTCTCCGTTATTGGGATCCGTACTTTAGATTCAAGGTCATGTTAATGTCTTGAACGCGATGGTGGAAACATAACCCGTAAGGTGGTCACTAGTGCACTGTTTGCCTTCAAAATACTATTCAGTTCGGTTTTCATCACTTTTAGTGCCCAACAGCTGATTTTGTTGTTTCTGAGACTACCACGCGAAATAGCGCAACAATAACTGGCGACGCATTTGGTCGGCTTCAAAGATTACACTAAAATTTTCATGTCAGAACCTTATGAACATTAAAGGAAAGGTAAAAACAACCCTTCCTCGACAGTATAGAGGCGAATTGCTATACAGGGCCTATGAGTTTGAAATCGCTCTAGTAATCTGGCTAGCTAATTGCTTTCAGATATCGATGGACAGCAAATATTTGATGTTGTATTTGACGATATTTCGGACCTAGGATTACGATGATAACCTTGTGCGTAGTCTTCTGCAAATACAACCAAACGGTGTTCGCTTGACGTTTCGATGGTTGTAGGTTTTCCAGGCCACGAAAACAAAGGGTAGGGATGCAGTTAGGGTAGCTGTGGGACACGTTTACATGTTGTTGATGAATACGAAGAACAGTCCTCGATTTGTGAGAAATTCATAGGTCATCGCAGAAGCTAGTTACTTATTGCTTATACGTTTAGGAGGCTAAAAGACGTAGTTTTATGAGCGGTAGACATAATACGATGATGCTTTGTCTTCGATGTTATATCCCCTTAATCGTGGACCTCTTTCGTCTCAAATATTGTGGACACTAAATAACCAGAACATTTTAAAAGGCCGTTCTTCGCCATTTTTTCCTAGGAAATAATGAAACCAACCCTATGCACCGATATTTTACCGAGTCAATACTTCCATATATTTTACAATCCACTTCCCATCATGGTATTTAACGTGATGCATTATACCAAGAACTGGGCTCGGAAGAGAAAGATGTTAATAAAATATTCAAAATCTTTATATTGCTCCTTAATTAGTCTCCCACCAAAGAGGCTACTCACAGATGATTTTACTTGCTATTGATGCCTGTATTACGTTATACATGAATGTTCCCATCTTCCTACCGTGTAAGACCAGGGGAAAATCAATGTGGATGCCCTCACTTCCCTTTCTTTACAAGCTTCCTATTTATGAAGATTAAGGCATGTATACCATTAGGCTTAAGTAAGTTATTGGCCATTGAATTAACATATTAAGCAAAGTTTGTGATACCCATACCTTGTTTAGCTACACAGTGGCACACATCCATTAGTCACGTCGCAGGCTCGCATTTTAACGGATGTCCACATCTTTTTACACCACTACTTAGAAGCTAGAAATCCAATAAAGATAGGAGCTCTAACTCTGTTTACTGGAATAACTAGAACCCTATAAATTCATTGCTATAGATCTTCCTCTCTTACTACAGACATTTGCTTTGGCCAGTGTCTGGCAAGACAATTGACTGTAATGAGTCTGCTACTTAATACTCTGCTTCAAGTGTGTTTCTGTTGTTTTAATATCTACAAGCCTGTTTAACAAACATGAGCTAAAAGGTACTCAGAGGTGTAGAACACAATTTTAAATGTTACTATGTCCTCCTTCAGCATGTCTGGGGAATGCGAGCTTTGAATATGTGTAGTAATACCCTTTGTAGCAGAACTTTGGAGGCTGAATAGTCATATGGCTGAGGGAAGGGAGTTGATACTACTTACTTTGTAAAAAGCATCATGTTTTGGATCCTAAATTACGTACAGGCACTTTTGCATGAGGAGCTGACTATGGAGATTATTTGAGTGCATAGAGACAAAACCATGATATCAGTGCATAGGTAAGCTGTAATAAAGGAACTAACAATGGTTATGAAGACTGCATCTTAAGACTAGACACAGAGCTTGGAGGTTTGAGTCCCAATCCTGCTTTATTATTTTTGAACAAGATATGAACTTTGTTGTGCTTCACTGTAGCAAGGTGTGGCTATGATGGTAGAGTGTGCATAAGTACTATGTATTGCATATCATAGGGCCTGTATGACAGGGTAAATGTTGGTTATTGAGTACCATTGGGTAGGGCTTTTACAGAAAGAGCCTTGCATAGAAATGTAGTAAGATTTGCAGAAGAGATATTAGGAGGAGTGTAAGGCCACTTCAGTGAGGTTTAAGACCTTCCTTTTGCTGATACAAAATAGATTGAAGAAGCACTCAAACATCACATAATGAGAGAAGTAACACCACAGAA
Source organism: Carybdea cf. marsupialis auct. non (Linnaeus, 1758) (assembly GCA_010016065.2). Taxonomy (NCBI): domain Eukaryota; kingdom Metazoa; phylum Cnidaria; class Cubozoa; order Carybdeida; family Carybdeidae; genus Carybdea; species Carybdea cf. marsupialis auct. non (Linnaeus, 1758). The sequence continues at coordinate 24,924 of JAAAKL020000350.1, forward strand.
TAGATACTTCAGAAGTTACTGATTTGATTTTATGTTCAGAGTTTACAATGTAATATTCCAGACATCTATATTTTGCAAGCATATATCCCATGTTTCAAAACATGCAACTCTATACTGAAGAGTTTTTCCACGAATTCAGTGTTGTATAATTGAACAAGGGAGACCAAGATATAATTCTACCTACTCTTTTACTGCAGTGTTTAGATGGTTTACCTAAGTTCTGCAACATATTTCATAGTTCCTTTCTTCCTGTGGTATTAAAAGAATTAGATGCTGGGCACTGCAAATAGTGTTTCAAAGAAAACAAAGGTTTGAATCTTTAACCCTCCAAAGTTTCATTGTACTACTGGGAAGATTTATACTGTTGTTTGAGAATAGAGCTAGACAGTTTATAGAGATATAAATTTTAAAAGTGTGGAAACCCTATTGTTAGCAGATTGGGAGAAAAGGAGCAAAGGGTGAAAGTGAGCCACTAAAAAGGGGCATACCCAAGTGTTGTTAAAGGTTACAAAACCTTACCGAACTGGGCAGATTTGCCCAGGTCAATATGACTCTTTTTCTCCAGTCGGCCCTGGCTTGAATTGCTGTCTTCAGTTCCTCTGGGTTCAAACCAGCATCCACACTTGGCACACCTATAAATTGTCACAGAAACAAAAGAGAGGAAAGTTAAAATGTCACCACTGATTTCAAGCATGAGATCCATGCAGTCACTCAGCTATAATGACCTGGTGATAACATAGTTCACTGTCTCTAGTTGCCACATTAGCTCCCAATCATCCAAATGTTACTTAACAACGTCATCCAGCTCTTGGCAATTTGTGAGACCAGCCTCACTGCACCATGGAGACTTGACCATGGAAGGACTGCCATCAGGACCATGAATCAGTTTAGAACCATTGAAAGTTACAAGGTGTTTTGAGAAGGAAGATATCAAATTTAAAGAGATGCCAGAGTAAGGTAAACATGTCACCAACAGGTTTGAACTCCTCATTTCATTAATTTTAAAACAAGTTGTACACAAGTAAATACCGTGGAATTGTTTAAAGAATGTAGAATCAAAGGATGTGACTAGGAGTACCATGTTAGCAGCCCAGGTTCTTTCTTTTGCTTCAAATGGAATATTTGCACAAGGAGCAGCTAAGTGTTACAATTATGCTGGCTTTGTAATGAGACTATGCCCTAAATTAACACGTAGTCAGGCATAGCAGCATGTTGGCATTTCAGAATTAATTCATCAGAAGCTTTGTGGGAAGTGGGACTCATGTAAGATAGGCTAGACTTTATAGTGGTAAATGAGTTGAACAGGTTTGTTTTTTAATTGATGTAGGTTGCCCCTTTGAAGCATGTGAAAAGGAAGGCAAAAATATAAGCCATGCAGAAGACTCAAGCTCCGTGCCAAAAATGATAGTGTCAGTCATCATTAGAGCATTGGTAATTGTGATGAAAAATATTGAAAAATATCAAGAAAATTGTTATAGACTGTCCAGTAGAACAGTTTCAGAAAGGGTTACTTGAAGAGGTAGTAAAAATTATTAGGAAGATTCTGTGTACTGAGAGTAAACAAAATTGATGTGTTATTATGTGCTGTACTTAGTAAAAACACCATTATTGACAATCATAGCTGCGACACCTAATAATTATAATTATAATAATGATTTTTAAAACTTTAATTATATCTCTTTTTATACTTAACTGTGTTACATTTGATGACTTGGATTTAACAATGGCATATCCAAAAAAGTATTTTATGTCACATTTATGTTACACAACATCAAATGAGTAAACAGCTTTGGGCCATTTTAACTCATGTTTACAGAATATAAAATTTGTACCGGTAGATGAGACACAATAATCCTTTGAAAAGGCAAGTCTCTTTTGAAATACACAAGGATAAGTCAGCATGTTTAGGAAGCATTTAGATAATTCAATGAAGTTTGCTTGGCGCTTTATCATTATGAAAAGAAATTGAAAGGTGTATCAGATTCAAATATCCACCATGCCTTTTTTCATTCAAAACATTTATTCCATACAACTCTATTCAAGTTAGTAAACCTTTGCAAATTGTATCATGGAGAAGAGTCTTTGATTATCTATGTTTGCAATGCCAATATTTTGTGGTGTTGACTCCGCATGGGGAATGTTTCCTGCAAAACATGTGGTCTTAAATCCCCTTCCAAGAAATACATGTGATTTTACATTGTTTAACCTAAACATTACCCTCCCTACTCCTAAGAATCTGGTTCTTTGGAATTAGTTTTCAATCTCTCTCTACCAATATTATCATTGCCTCCACACTCTTCAGGATTTTGTCTCTGGCTGCAAAGTTCACCTTAATGTAGGCCATTACATCTTTGTTTGAAAAGTTGTTGATGACTTTCTCCTTTCTTCTGACCAAAATATTGATCTATATTGTAATGCGTATAGATTTCAATCTCCTTCTATCCTATCTGTTCCTAACTGTATTGAAGACAGGGATCTGAATTTGAAATTGTGTGATAGCTTTGATCAGAAATCTTTCAAATACAAATCAGTGAGTACAAAAATTCCACAATGATTATCTTCAGTCATCTTGGTATGAGCTCTACAGGTTGCATTGTAAAAAACAGCAAACTAATGTTATCTCATGAAAACTTCAAATATTTAATTTGGTAGTCATTTACATAGTCAAAGTCATTTACATTTGAGTATTTTCTCTTAATAATGGCATATTTAAGTTGGTATGAATTAGTTACACCAACTAATATTTGTGGCCATGCAAGTAAATCAGACTTGTGCAGAATTGTGTTTATATACTATAAAGTAGGTGGAATGAATAATACCCAATTTGCTTTCTTAAAAATGAAATCTATTTTGGAAACATTCAGATTGTTTAACGTTTGTCAGATGTCTATCACACATTCAGTTTGTAGTGTCACCAATGTAATTCATGCTAAGATTGATGATGGTATGATCATGAATACTTACATACTTACAATACACAAATGAAGTTGGTTTGATTTGGCCATGAAGAGCTTCCTGTTATTTCGTACAACTAGACAGGACAGTAAATGAGATCCATTTTATAGTAATGGAGATTGGAATCCATCTGCACCACAGTACAGATCTCTGAATTTTGATCAGACGAACAAATGGTGTTTATGTTTATGTTTGGTTATTCTTATTATAGCATTTATGTTGCCATATTAAATATGGTTCGGAAATTTTTAACCCTCAACTTTGTGAAGAAGTACTTAGTTCTCATAAGAAGATGTAAGTACACATTTTGATCAGGTTTCATGGAGATGGTCTTTCTTTGCAATATATAAGCTGATGATTGTATATTCCTAGATATGTAACCCCTTGCTGGGAAATTGTAATTTATGAGTTAATAAGAATGTGATGGAGAAGGGTGAATGTTTTACCAGTGACACATCATCATCATCATCATCTACATTTAATGTCACTTTTCCACACTCTCATGCATTTGGTGTTTTTTACAGTGGCTCTCTTCCACTTTACCCTGTTCTTTGCAGGTTCATGGTCTAGGCCCATTTGCCAGGTCACTCTCCACCACTCAGCTCCATGTCTTGCAAGGCCTACAACTTCCCAGGTGTCCATTAAATACCAGGTCCCTGTATTTCTTTACCCAGTTGTCAGTTCATCAGGAGAAGTCAGTTTCTTTTACTGCCCAAGTCTCACTGTGATACACAAGGACACTTCTAACACATGGCCATTATATCCTACCATTTGCACGAAGAGAGAAGCCTTTGGCTGTGAGTGCTTGCTACAAACTGTAGAAAGGACACATGTTATTGTGCCTTTTTATGTCATTTTTTAGATGTTCCTACTAACTCACTAGATAAGCATTTACGTTACCAAAAATGTAGACATTTTGGTTATCAGAATTGCATGTATTTGGTATTGGCTCAGTTTGTTTAAAACATTGTCTTACAAGGTCTGTACATACTTCTGATCAGTACTGTCGTGGATTTTTATAAATGGATATCTAAATATGAAGTTTATTTTATAACTCATTTTAAGTTTGCACATAAAACTTAAGCTTCAGTCTGACCTTAAGTCATCAGCAGTTACCATAATACCTTACCAGCACCTTTTCTATTTTTGTCAAATCTTTCTGATTTCACTTCCAGCAATACTGACTTTGGTATCCAGCACAGTTTTATCAAAATTTGATAAATTTTGGATAGAACACGATTTGCATTTATATGTAAATGATGTATAAAGTTAGATAGTTATGAAGAATCTGTGTGGCTGCTTGGTCAGTATCACTGATGTTCCTTACTATAACAGATTAAATGTTCAACAGATGGCTCTTTTAACAAGTGATGAACGGTGATAAGCTTGTGGGAGTTCTTCCTAAAAATTTCCTTTGTTTTGTAAAGTTTTATAAAGTTTTCAGACATCTCACAACTCACATTATCAGTACATAATGGAATCTATATATACAACTTGTATATATAGGTTGTGTAAAACATGCAATATGAAAAACAACAACAACAACTGCAAATGACTAATCAATGGTGTTCAGACAAGTGTCTGGAACTCCCATTTGAATAGTCAGGTAGGAACAATGGTGCTGAAGTGATGGTTTTGTTCAAAACAATGCTCTTTTGAATTGGGAGGTTCGCTTTAATCTTTAGGTCATAGTTGATTTATGCTGATAAAAGAATAGGAAAATTATCAAAGCTAGTATGATGTGCACAGAGTAGAAGGTGCTCATGTGCAGCAGTTGGTTGTTGTGGATTAATTTATTTACTGGTGAGATGCGGTGCTCCAATGTTTGAAAGCTTTTACTTTTATAAATTTTTCGTTTTTCTAATATAGATAGCATTACAGTTACTGCACTTAAATTAATATATGACTTACAAGACTTTCAATGGACTCACCTATCATAACATAAAATTGTTTGAGATGCCTATTGTAAATGCTGTTTGGGCATGTCAATATCCAGATAGGAATGGATTCAGGAATCAGCAAGAAGTTTTGAGACCTCTAGTTTTTCTGGCATGGTATTATTATGCACTTTGTCTCCTCATGGTAATCTTTAAAGTTTCTGTTGGAGATTCAAGTGAAATATTGTGTATATTAAACTTTAAACTTAAAACAGTTGGTAAAGATGTATAAAACAAATAAAAACAATAAGTTTCTCTTCTTCTTATAATTCTGTGGGAAGAGCAGTGTAAGAGCAATCTTTGTAAGGTTATGATCAGGCCTTGCACAGAGTATCATTGTTTTCTTTGAGCTGGTGCACCAATGAGTTATCTCAATGTATTTGACTAGCTCCAAAGTCCAAATCTCTCATGTGGTTGGCCCAGAACTGGCCTGGGTTTTTTAACCTCTGTCTCACTGTAGATATGTTACATCTGTAAGTGTTTTCTGTAGGTTCTACTTTGGTAGGTGTTCTTCTGTGTTGCCAGAGTTGGTACCTCTTCCCCTCATTAGGTCAAGGCCCCTCTCTATGCTGAATCTCTGGATGACTTTTCAGTTTGGATTCCTAAAACAAACAGAAATATCAGTCACCATCTTCTTGGAAATCTTTAATTTTTTTGTCTGTAATTACATGTATTTTTCTGTTTACTTTTTATTTCTACTTTTTTCAAAGTAACTCAATACCGTGAAGTGGAAACCCTGCTTTGTATTGAATGAAGGAATTTTTTAAAAAATAAATAGATAATCAGCTTTGTTGATTAGACAGAATGAAGCTCAGGCAGGAACTACAAATTTGGCGCTAAGATGCTGGGGGAAAGCTAGGTGAAGGAGAAGGTTTTATAAGTAATAAAGGGGAGATGTAGCTGAAATTGCTATAGGGTAATTGGTGTACACTACGAAGCGGTTACCACTACTGTAACAGTATCAGTATCATATGGTTGTCCACTCTTTCTCTCTCCCCCCTGACAGAGGGTTGTGACCTATAATACTCCCCCTGCCCTTTTTCTTTAACTTGGAAGATTGTATGCACGTCCGAGGCTGTGTACTATTTTAAACAAACCTCTTGTATTACAGAAATCCTTTTTGTAGCCATCATTTCTTTGTCAAAATTGAGTTGACCAAACTGTATGTTTGCTTCCTGCTTCCCTGGCATCGACTTTCCAGTATTCAAGTACACAGGGTTTTTTATAGCATTTTATTTCTAGTCTGCTGACAACTTTCCCAGGTAAGAAACTTTTTCTTTCATGCTATCAAAACATATAAGAACACTAGGCCACTCAGATCAATTCCTTGCCAATCTGATCATTTCATAACTAAATCTGCTTGGTGGAGATCACTTGACATTGTGCATGTAGTTTAGCTACTAATACCCCAGATATCTGGACATACAGTCATTATACTGATGCTGAACTAATTTTGAATGATTCTTTGCATGCAATCACCTTTATCCATGTGTACAGTACTTCTATCCTTCCTTGTAAATTCAGATACTTCCTCAAATGCAGTGGATCACAAACAAGGCCTTCTCTGCCATCCTTGAACTCCTCTCATCTGTCAAAAAGAAAAGGCCTTGTAACTGCTGTTAACAGAACAAGAAATACTAACAGATTTTGGGCAAGTCATGCTATTTATATTGATTTTATTTATTTATTTATTTGTGGTTAATTGTATGATTTGATTCAGATGGATGAAGGACCCCAAATTCCTCTTTCTGACACAGGAAGGTGCAGTTCGAGATGTGGTATTTTTTAACCATCTCCTGGCACCTTATTTAACTATGTCGCGGTCCCCTGCTATGGCAGCACCCCAGTGAATGGTTATGGTCAGTTAATTCAGTAGCGAAGTTATTTGACATCAATATACTATGCTGTTAAATGCCAAATGTACACCGTGCGCGATACTATTTTATTTACAGTTCCCTCACACTATGAGATATCGTGACTGGAAATTACTTAGTCCATGCTAGCCTTGAAGACAAGTGAGTTCGCTCACTCTCGGTCTCTGTGCTTTTTTTAAATACGATCCCACAAACTCGATAGTTTTCGTCAGTGACGGCAAGTGTTACATTTTTTGCAGTAATTCTTGTTTAACGCCGTGGAAGTGTTATTTACAAAATGCGCCCCGTCAAAATGGAAGACGCAATGGATACGGTTATTGATAGTATTTCATTTAAGATTCTTTGCGGTGGCCTGTTCATTGGCAGTTTACGCAAGGATTATTTCACATGACGTCAAACATACAAAGGCGTAGTGAATTATTTTTGGCTCGTTGTTAAGTTGGCTTTAATCGTACATTGAAACTTTAAAATCTTGTGAAACTCACTCTTTCGATTGAAAATTGATTGGATTAACCAGCTTTTGTTTCTTTCTGATGAAGGTTAAGTATCTGTTTGATCCAAGTTTTTCGTCTGGAAGTTTTAGTACCTCAGATTACAATTAACTTATGGAGATGGTGCTTGGCTGCAGCGTGTCCTTCAAAAATTTTCGGATCTATCAGACTTCTACGTCACCCTATCCTTGCACTTATACTGCATGAGTTTTCTTTTTCATCGAAGTGTTTAACAAAGTTCTACATCTCACTTTTCTTCACTTATCTTACAAGTCTTGCCAATATGAAGGGTGTTCTCTGTCATTCTGTACCTATCTGTATTCTACAAATGTTCTTGGACTCTGTTGCCATGAATTGCTGTTGACTCGAATCATAGGGGTTTGACAAAGTTAGAGGGCGAAGCTTTATACAGTCACATAAAAGCTACGAAACTTTGAAAAGAAGCGATTGATCGATCAGATGGATTGTTTCATTCCGTTTAGTATTTTAGTACGTTTAGTATCTTGTTATGTTTAGTATTTTAGTATGTTTGGTATCTTTATATGTTTAGTATTTTAGTATGTTTAGTACCTTTTTTTTAGTATTTAAGTATGTTCAGTATCTTTATATGTTGAGTGTTTTATTATGTTTAGTACCTTTTTTTTAGTATTTAAGTATGTTTAGTATCTTTATATGTTTAGTATTTTAGTATGTTTAGTATCTTTATATGTTTAGTATCTTTATATGTTTAGTATCTTTATATGTTTAGTATCTTTATATGTTTAGTATCAGTAGTAGCAGATTCACTGGGTGGGCACTCGAGCCTGTCATGGTACCAACCACCGCCGTACGTATTGATAGCTTATCACACCTTTCTTAGATACTTGTCACATGTATGACGTGACCATTGTAACAAACTCGGAGGATCGAAGCTGGGTTCTTCTCGCATGACAGCGCACGTGAATTTTTGGTGCAGAATGTGAGCATCCGAGAATAAACGTGAAAGACGAGGCAGAAGGGATTGACTAATTTTCAGATTATTCGATTTTGAAGACATGCAACTGTGGTTCAAAAAAGTACATCTGCCACCTTTTAAAATTTGGTTGCTTATAATTAGTGGTTTTCATTCCATAGGACATGTGTAGTCAGCCTGATGTGAATGCCAAGATCTCATTCAAAGCCCTTTGCTTACAAAACCTTAATACCTTTTTCAGTATGCAGCTCCAGTTGTTAATGGCAATACGAAAATTGTAAAGTAGTCAATGAACAGCGTAACCCTTTCTTGTGTTGAATAGGAGCCATTGTTACCGAGCTTTCTAAGCTTACTTGTTAACGCGTCGTGACAGTAGCTTCTACATTTATACCTATGTCGGTTTGATTACATGGTTATTGAAGGTCACAATGGTTGATAGAGCCTGAATTTGTCATTTTTTTCCCGAAGATTGAAATACGGGCCGCCATAGACTAGTAGATATTCTACAACTTGATAGCCTTCATCCTCTTCAACATCATCTCGGTCTTCGTCGTCGTCTTCTTCTTGGTCTTTGTCTTCTTCGCCTTGCTTCTCTTTTGCTTTTTCTTGTCCTTTTCTATGCTGTGCTTTGTTCTACTCCGGAGACCGTCGGCGATTATGGCCTTCCACTGCCTTCTACGTGCAGTGTGTATGGTCTCTTCCGTCGACATTGCAATCATCCCTCGGATGTTCTTGAAGTACGTCACTTTTTGCCGTTCTTACAATGGTCAGCATACACCATCATCCAAGGCCAGTACGTAAAATTTACACCGGTGCTTGATACATACTCATCAGTGTACCAGCTTGTGCTTGCGTGGTCAGTGTGGTCGAAAGAAAGCTTTTGCTAGTCTTCGTAGTTAGGTTTCTTGTAATCATTCGGTGCATGTTGTTCGGGTAGTGTTGGTCGTTGGCCACATTGAAAGAGTGCTCTCGACGGTGTATTTCGAAGGGAGAAAATGTCTTTCTTGTGTCAGAAGCACGCAACTTTACAGTCCTGCGTTAGTGAGCTAAGTAGACAAGCCGTGAATCGAATCAACGACTCTTTGCCTACGAATGTCTTAAAGACTTTGAATGTGTGAGGCGGCCCGAAATTGATGGCGTGTTATCTGGACGCGACTTTGTACTTTCTTATCCTGAAACTACTAGATAGGGGCATTATAAAGGTTTATTGAGTTAAATAACTAGTACAAACACGAGATGGTTTACTTAAGTTATCAAACGCTTCGTAGCTTCTTTTAATAACCACCCACAAGCAGCTGCGAAAACGAGACCAATCCTTTAGCAGTTCAACATAGAATTTAAAAGTCCCCCATCAGGATTTACACAAAAACTGCATTGCATGTAGTGAGGGTTGCTTGCTAATGTGCTAATCAGTGCATAATACACAGGATCTCTTTTAAAATGACAAACAAGGGAATGCACTTTAAGGCCCAGGAGATATCTTCAACCCTTGCACAACTGAACACTGAAGTGGGCAAATTGCTTCAGTTGAGCTTGAAATACCCGGACTTCCTTATCAACTTAAGTAGAGTTTATTTACTCTTAACATTGCGAATTAGCACGAGTAGTTTAAGCCTTTATGTGGCAATCACCTGATTGAATAGGTACAGTTAACCGTCAAAACAACGGTAGGCGATAAGTGCATCATTAGAGCTAGTGTATTCACAGTTTTCGTATGTTCCACGTGCCAGATCGGTTTAATGTTTAAATGGCAAGCTTTGTCCCTCGTGGAAAACATTCCACGTTGACGAACTGGAAGAGACTACTATATTGTTTTTGTTTTTACGATGGTTGTAATACTGCCATAACAATCTAGAGTACGTGATCGACGGCAAGCCCTCGTATACTAGAGCAAACATAGATTTGTTAACCACAAAAATAAAAATGTATCATCGAAGTTTAATAAGACCAATGTGTAAGTACCTCGGTTTTAATCTGTTTTCTCCCGGGTTTTTTTCTCTTACAGCCATTCTTTTTTGCAAGGATGTTATTTTTGTATTGTTTGAATTGACAGTATACATAGATTAACTAGTTGGCAGCAGGGTTGTGGTAATGGATAGTTGTATTTCTATGTACTGATGTAAGATGCATGCACTTTGTTGGCCGAAACTGCGACCATGTTCATTAATGTGATGGTAGGGGACATACGAAGAGGATGCAATGATACATTTGTTCTAGATGTTTGTCACCCCGCTGATAGAGCATTTCCAAGGAACGTTTACAGTGTTAGTAAGGTAATTAAAAGATGGATATCCAACTCAAGACTGTGAAAGGGCCACTTGTCGAGGCCGGAATTCACCGTTTTGGGGAATAGATATTTGATATTTAAGATGTCAAGTCAACCACTGCACAATTTATCTTGTAGATGGAGATGGGGAACACCGTCATAGCCGATCGAGCTTTTTCTTAGTGACAGATGATGTTCCTGAACAGAACAATGTTAGACAACGCAAGGACGTTGGGAAGGAAACGCCTTCAAGTTCCAGTAAGTTATCGTGTTACTTTATATGTATATTCGCTTATATAAAAATGTATCGAGGTATCAGCATGGTAAAGGGACTAGCTTGACTGATATTGGGAAAGGGTGAACCATGATTGCGCTTTAGCTGATCTTGTTGTGTACTGACTGTAGATTATGAAAGGTAATTGTAGTTTAATACCTTGTGTTGAGAGAAGGGGAAGACCTCTACCTTAGAAAATACATGATTCATGTTGAGAAATGAATGGGTGATTTCGACTCGCGACTGCTACAATAATACTTTCAACTGTTCGACTATAGTTAAACTATGCGAAGCTGTCAAAGTCGTCCTTAAGGTTGAGTTTTATACTTGAGACCTAAGCAAGAATACGAACAGTCATGATGAATCTTTAAAATGCCTGAATTACATACGGAGGGTGCTTGCAACATGATAGTCTATTCTCCGATGGACGCAGTCGCCGTAGAGCAGGGTTTACGCGTATTCTGCCTCACGCAATTTGAACATCTAGATAATGATGGATGATTATCGACATGATATCGTCATAAGATATAGTTATGATAGTGATTAATATCGTACTCTCTTACTCCTTAGTCGTTTGCAGTACTTCCACAAAATAATATGTGGCCAAAGTATGATGGGCGAGCAGTGACCTTTTTTTATCTGTAATGGGATCAGGCCCTACTTTATGTCATTGGCTGTCACTGCTATTGATGTAGTGGGCCTATGTACACTTCAGAGAACGATGGTACTGTCATCAGGTATTGTACGGACATACAGTACTGAACACCCCCAAATAGATTCTGTTGGCGTGGCGAACTGCTTTGCCATTTTCCGTTATCGATGGTCCAGGCCTTTTTCTCCCCTTTCTGTTGGCAAGTAAAAGAAATATTACTGAAAAATACATATTCGATTCTTTCAATTTGTTGTACGCTACGTTAGGCACTTCCCCGCTCTAGTGTGAGGGGAATGTAAGAAAGACATTAATATGCTAGGTGGATAGCTTCCTGTATTACAAATGTGGACGACCATTTACTCGCGAAAGTCGTAACATCAGATTAACTTTTCTCTTTTATACAGCCTCAAGCGGGGGATATGTTGTCGACGAGGAGAGAGCTGTAGCGAAAAAACTACTTTCAAAGACAGCACCTCCGGAAACGAAACGATATGCCAGAAGATTCTACATCTTACTGATATTTTCTTTAACTGCATTCCTACAATATTGTGCATGGAACACGTTCGGCCCCATTTCATCGACTTGCATCAGGGTTTTCAACTGGACACAGACTGAAGTCGCTTTGATGGCCAGCTTAGACCCAATCACTTATTTGTTGACAATGTTATTTTTCTCGTGGGTTATGGATGTTAAAGGTAAAAGAAATTGTAAACAATTTCCGTTTCCTTAATTTTTTAGTGTGCTGTATCACCCGTTCTATTGCTTCGAGCTAGAATTATGATCCAGCAGTTTTTATTTATTACTTTTTGGTTGATTTGCTAGCTTTCCCAAATCCTTAAAAGTGGAAGAGGAATGATGCCTGTATAGTTGTTTACGGTCGAACTACTGATTGATTGAAACACGTTGCCAAACTTTGGATAGTTTATTCTTTCTAGGATTTCCCAAATGGTGGTAAATGATAGAAAATCACTCTCTTTAACTCACCTAGTTAGTTGTTGTATTGTTGAAGCCGGTGCAATTGACACTTTACTTGTGAAATGTATCACTTCGAAAGATTTAGAACTTGATTTTGTAGTTGCCTGCCGTGAAAGCGTGTTTCATAGAAAAGACATGTATTGTAATTGTGATCCAGTAATTCAAGCATTATTCTCCTCGTGTATACAACGTGGTGGCTTGATTGTTGTGCCAAGTGGCAACTGTCACCCCAGGTAGTAAACTAAAAAGGTTGACTTGTTTGTCAATTTCTTTTACCTCAGGACTGAGAGTATCGATGTTGATCTCCTTGTTTTTCATGGCGTTTGGAACTGGACTGCGCTGTATTACGTCAGATTCCGAGTATGTCACATGGTAAGTTCGAGTCGTTTTTGGTAGAGAGCAAAAAGAAGCATGTCCTCCGTTCCATTGTTCCGTTCCAAAGAAATAATCGGGGCAATGTTTTGAAAACTATTTTTTGAAGATTCTAGTAACAGTTACTGTTGAAATTTTGTATTTTTGAAAGAAATCGATCAAAATTGATAACCGAGAGGGATAAGTCACTCCAAGGAAACCAGGTGCACATTTGCCGGCAATTCTGTTCTTTTAACAAATCTGATACGTTTTGTGGTAAGTGGGTACCCGTCAAATAGTAACGTAGGGAAGTGAAACGTCACAGCTTGATAAATATAAACAACCGAGATATTATAAATCTGCAGTATACTACTTCGGGTAATTTAGCTTGTAGAGTTTAGTATACCATCCTCTACTCTCGCCAAAAATGTGCATTTCTAAGTATACTCTTGGGGTATCTGGAAAATAATCAAAATCGATGTCAAGTGAAGAAGTAGAGATTTTTAAGGTTTCCTCCTGCAAAATTTGGATACAGCGGAAACGAATTGCCAATCGTAACAGAAATACTTGTTAGGTTTTATGGTGAGTTCTGGAAAAGAACGTACGTAAATGGTCGCCATTTTGTTGTTTGAACAAAAAAGGTCACTGTTGAAAATGGCAGAGATACCCTTAGGAGCACATTTCTGAAAATTGATAGATGTAAACCCAGATGTTGATGAATTTATATGGATTAAATTATTACCTTTGCAATCGCAAGAAATCGTCCACTGGATTTGTTGACTTAATTTTGAAAGACATCAGATTGCCACGATCCTCCTGCCCGCAATTTGGACAGTTAAAAGCAACCTTCCCCACTTTCACTTAGGATTTGTATGCACCGTATCGTGTTTCCCCACCTTTTCACCTCAGACACTATTTCTCCATAGGGGGCAATTACTCGTTCTTATTGTTTTGCACATTTGCATTGTGTTATCGAGAAAAGAAGATTTAATAAAATAGGTTTTGAAGCGATACAAGAAAAATGGAAAATATGTCACCAACAGGTTCTGTGTTGTCTTCAGTTTAATTGATTATATCAGTAGATCACGTTCTCGTGTACTACTGAAAATAATGTTAGAAACATCAAATGCTCCGAATGAAAATGTTTGTAAACTATCAATAATAACGTTTCTGCGACGACTGTTTTAGTAGGGTTTGATATGTTTTAAAAAACTATGTATTCTCCTTGGCCCATCTATATCTGGTTTTTCAATTCTCATTTGCGCAGGTCAATGGCCGCTGGCCAATTCTTCAATGGCCTTGCCGGACCCGTGACACAAGCTGGCCCCCCTCTTCTGTCGGCGAATTGGTTTCCACCTGAACAAAGAACTACAGCTACCGCTGTTGCTTCTTTATGTGGATCAATGGGCGTGGCTCTGTCATTTTTAATTGGACCGGCTGCAGTCAAAGAGGTGAAGTGGGACAATTATAAGTTTGTTGACCCACATGAGAATGTTACAAGTTACATGACGTAAGTTTCAGAGTTGTTTTCTTGTTAAGGAATTAAAGCTTCATTCGTTAGAGTTGACAAATGGTTGCAGCAATGATGTTTAAAACATACACGTCACAATCCTTTGACTCCTTTTGTTGCCAATTGGCATGATAATTTTAAGCAAGGATTCTTCTCATTCTGGGAGGGTAATACTCAACTGTATTTCTTTGCATTTAAGACAGTTGTAGGCTCAGCTTTTAGTTGCGGCTATTACGTCATAACATAATTCCTTTGTTTCTTTAGTTAACCAGGCGTCGGGATAACAAGACTAGTTTAGATTACAAGTATGAAAATAGTAGCAATGATTTGAATAGTTTATAATTAAATATAATGAAAACGTATCTGTTTCTGAAATTCTCAGGCATCTTCCGAAGTGATCGACCCAATCCCCAATACGTTGTTTACCCTTACACGTTAAACAAGGGTACGATTTGTATGAAAGGTCTGCAATCTCGAATACATGACTGCCATTATCCGATTTAGAGTAAAAAGAATGTGTTTTACATGAAGCCATATGCTTCGTCTATGATTCAGATAGAAAGAAACTGTTGCAAGATTGCAACTTTTTTTGGTGATACGAATAAGATACCCCAATCGTATATTCAGCACAGTAACGAGTTCCTAATATTTCATACTAACGGCATTCAGCGTAAGACATTCATCAACTGCGTTACCGATTGAATGTGATCCATTGTTGGTATTTTCCTACTATTTATGTAGTCATATTCATACTTGTTTACTTGATGTTTAATTACTTTTACGTGTCGATACATAATTGTGTTTTTGTCGAGTAGACATTTCTAGAGTATATAATTGAATATGCAATTGAGCACGTGTAGACCCAAGGGACGTAAACTGCTTACTACCAAACTCCCTGTGTAGCCGTTGTCCGTCGCGTCATTGTTCATGTACAAATGTGTATTTTAGAAGTGGCACCCGTTTATATATCGCACGTATAATTTGTGTTTATTGCAATTACGTGATCAGTTTAAACCACGTTGGGGGAGATATAACGTACTCAGTGGTAATAAGTGTCTATCTAACTAAAGGTGCGAGGTACTTCATAAGCATGTTTCTGAAAGGTTTTCTTCTATACTTAAAAAAGGTGTACTTAAGTTGAATACAGTACAATTGAGGTTTTTATGGAACCGTCAAGACAATTTTCCATAACGTACAGCTTTTAATGTTGTTCTAGTTAGTTATATTGCCGCCGTGGTCTCGTGGATAAGTTCCTGACCTTCAGATCAAGAGGGTCAAGAGGGTCAGGGTTCATGTCCCGGAAGGGTCATTGGAGATGTCAGGAAGGGCATCCGGTCTTAAAGTGCTCTATGCTCCAGTAATAAGTCCCGTGCAAATGGGCACCGTCAAACCCCCACATATGGGGAAAAAGACGTTAAACGGAGAGGAAATAAAGAGTTTTATTGCCCTGGTTTTAGAGCGCCCTCGTGTTACTTCAGCACAATAGAAAACTGATTATCCCGCAAGTGATCATAATCCCGAATAGGATAAATGTATCCTGTACTATTGTAACAAAAAGGTACAATATTCAAAGCTCTTGCTATATCTTACGTAAGTGTCATATCTGGGCGAATCAGTTTATATATCGTAAAAATGTTTTGCATCAGGTCTACCTACTAACAATTTATAAATTTTAGATCCGGAAACACTACTACTTGTTTTAATGATACCTAAGTGCTTTTATTTACACCCCTAGAAGTTTATAAGGTTTATAAGGTAACTCTCATCTACAACCGTCAGGTTAAGGCATTCATCGGACTCGTGAATTACGTATTCTTTACTGTAGCCAAGCGCCCTTCTGAACGTTTTTATAAACAAGCGCAGGTGGTGGAATGGGCGCATGGTCCGAATGTGAAATTATATACGAGATGTAACTGGGCGATCATCGTGTAAAAAAGGCATATATATTTCAGTGAGTATGATAGTCAGTTTCACTACAAGTAGTCATATGCCATGTTTCTAGGTCAACCCAAACAATTAATATTTTTTTGAATGTACGGATTTTTTCAATTGAAACCAGATGGTACGGAAAGTGATGCAAAAGGTATCAAAATGGTCGTGTAAACGATCTGTGTTTCTATGTTTGATGGTCTCATGACGCTAGCATGTTTATATGTTTAGAGTATTTACTGATTTTAATCGTGTTCTGATTGTAACTGCAAGTGCCACTTTCGTCCCTTTAGGACCAACAAGAGCTTTGAGCTTTCACCAGAACACTTTAAAGGTGAGTCAATTGACAAAGCTTTGTTACAATTTTTATATTCATCAATAGATAATGACGATAAAGAAAGGAGGCAGATAGTAGTTGTGTTAGAATGTAATTATTTATTGCTGACAGTGATTCCCATGAATATTCGTTGTGGATTCCTCAGACGGAAGAAAAGTCAAGAAGTCGTAAACCTGTTCCAAACAACCAGATATAATTTAGCATCACATTAGCCATGGTACATGTATTCCTTTGCAGTGAGGCCATTCGTTAGCTTTGAAAAATTGGCTACAATAGCTCTTACTAACTCATTATGTAGCTACAGACTACCAGCTTCGTATCCTTTTTGCACTGTCACTGTTAGAATGGTTAAACTGCGTGATAGCAATTTATCTCTGTAGCCTGCATATACCTTTTTGTTTTTCGTTCGCAATACGGTTCTTTCAGGTTTGCGATGTTAGCCGATCTGGCCGCAGCTTCGGAGAAGTACGTCTTCTGAATTTTCGATGGTAGGGCTAAAAGTTCAGATAAACAACGACCATTGCTGACAGAATCGACCTCTCCTTATTTATTGTTGAAGAACTTCGTAAGAAAAAAGAAGAAAAGAACTTTTTAAATTAAGAATTCTCTTTATTATGGTTCTAGCATTTGGCATTAGATACACCAGAGTCTCAAAATGTGTTGCACAAAGTTTTCATTGGCATCATTGTAGCAAAGAAAATTCGGTTTATTTTCCATCAATATATTTTCACTTTTTGTAAGTGTAGGAGATGTCTGTCATCTAAAACTTAGTATCGCAAGTAGTATCACATTTTACATTTTGTCAAGGTGTCTTTTGAACGTCAGTTAATGTCATGCATAGAAGGGGAGATATTCAGAAAGCTATTATTGTCGGCTAAGGGACGGCTTTTACGATCATTTTTGCTTCATGAAGACAAGATACAGAAAGTGGCATGGCAATTTATAGGTTGAAGGTTCACGGAAGATGGATGCGCAACCTTCAATCCGTTTTGTTTTACTTCTTGTCTTTGGCACGTGCGCGAGCATTTTATGAGAGTCCACCGACACATGATAAATTACGCGGTTGTGCAGATACGGTAAATCCTTAGCTTCATACTATTGTAATGGTAAGAGTTCTTAAGATTACTAGACGATGAAGTAGCGACTTGGATTATTGTTAGAGCAAGTGGACTTCATGACGCAACAGTGTCATCTGCGTGCGACATATTGAGTTGGACAATCAGAAAAACACGACTTGGTTTAAGAATGATAAGACATGATAGAGAGATGAGAGGAATGTTGTGTATATAGTGTAAACATGTAATATCTTTAGAGAGCCACTCATTGTAAGCATCAAGATACGATTCATCCTCTAAAGCAAAGTACACTTTAATACAATTTAATCAGCCTGTAAGTTCTATTATTGCTGCTGTACAGTTTTGAAGTTCACTTTGTAGGCAACGACGGTAAGATTCAGGAAATAGTGATCGCTGAAATCCTGTGCTAAATTCACTTAAAAGTCAATGACTAGCCTTGGACACCTCTTTTGTGCCCAAGAGTAGTCGATTTGCATCTGAAAATGAAGGCTCCCCTTTACTTAGCGCGTACCTCTCTTATGTCCTTATTCATAACAGATACCATTTACAAGGATGCAGCACATTACTGGTCGTTCGACCATATTGACTTGGCCTACAGTTCAATTCAAGCTACTGACGTTAGAGATCAGCACGTGAAGTCACCTGGCTATGTAGACTCCCGATGGAAATTCAATGATTTACGTGGAAACGAGGCCGGCTTTATCAGCGGCCGAATATCAAGAAATATTGGTGTGGTAGGAAACAGTATTAAAACGACGAAAACTGGATTTTTGAGTCTTGGGCATTACACTGATGATTGCCTTGAAGACATAGTAACATGCACAAAGGGGCTCTCTGTTGCATTTTGGTTGAAATACCCGAATATTTCGAAATATTCGAATACTTCAAAACACACTCAGTTCTTTTTAGGAACAGGTGGAACTCTTGGTGGGTTTAGTGGATTTGTGATTTTCCATAACGCGCGTTTTGGCAAAAGACCGTTGGTCAGTGTAAGGATTGGGACAGGGCAGCGGAGGTGGAAACGCAGTTTCCATGCGCCATTTGAGCAATGGAATCATGTAACCATTACGTGGTCTGCAAAGTTAGGACTGCGAGTATATGTCAATGGTACTCTTGCGGAGCATGCGCAGAAGTACAAAGATACTAAACATGAGCTACCTGATTCGTCTACACTAACAGTTGGAAAGGCGAATAATTTGGGACTAAAGAACAGACAATCTTTATCGACAGTGGAGTTAGATGAACTTGTAATATGGAAGAGGGAACTACACCAGGCTGAAATACGCCGAATTTTCTTCCGAAATATTGGAATTCTTCGAGATCCAAGGGACGTGCGAATGGAGCAAGGTAATAACGTCATTGAAGATGTTTTTGTAGAATAATATAAAACTTTGTATAGAATATTATACTGTTTGATATTTGGTTGGTGGTTTGCAAGTACAGGCCGGGAAGATATAAGGAATGTAGAACTTACCGAACTATTACTAACAACCTTGCATTTTGGGATTATCGTTGAATTTGATACTGACCATTTTTTGACTCCGGTTTGTCAATATTAGAGAAAAGATTAACTGATGTGAATCATGCTATTAATGGTATTGCTAATTGTCTCGTTAGCAATACCATTAATACAATCCCTGTCTCGTTTTCTTCCTCCTCCTTCCCTGTCTCGTTTTCTTCCTCCTCCTTCCCTGTCTCATTTTCTTGCTCCTCCTTCCCTGTCTCGTTTTCTTCCTCCTCCTTCCCTGCCTCGTTTTCTTCCTTCTCCTTCCCTGTCTCGTTTTTTTCCTTCTCCTCGCTCCCTGCCTCGTTCTCTTTCTCCTCGCTCCCTGCCTTGTTCTCTTTCTCCTCGTTCCCTGCCTTGTTCTCTTTCTCCTCGTTCCCTGCCTTGTTCTCTTTCTCCTCGTTCCCTGCCTCGTTCTCTTCTGATTTCTCCATCACTGTCCTCCTCTTCGACCTTTTCCATATCTTACTATAGCTGTATCCTCCGTACACCCTCACTCCCTTCGTCTTATCACCCTCCGTCTTCTCTCCTATAATCCCTTCTCCCTGGAATATCTGTATCTTGTTTTTCCTCTCTCCCTTCTTGTTCTATTTTTCTTCTTCCTACTCTTATGAAGAAAGTGTTTCTTCTTATTTCTTCTCTATCATTCTCGCTCTTTCAAC
>JAAAKL020000351.1:0-44667 GCA_010016065.2 Carybdea cf. marsupialis auct. non (Linnaeus, 1758)
TTTCGGTCATGTTTGGGGGTGGGGGGGGCGGCCGAGGGGGGGGGGGGGGGGGGGGGGGGGGGGGGGGGGGCGGAAAATGATAAAAATTTCTCTTTAGGGGGCGCCGCCCCCTCGCCCCCCCTCAGCTTCGTGACCGTGTTGAATGGTGACAGAACACCTTCAGTGAATTTAAACCCGCATTTATGCCATTTTAACTTAAGAATGTGTCAGATTTCCCTAAGGTACTACGCTGACGTGCTGCGTGTGAAAATGAAAATGGCCACTTGACAATGTACACAAGTTTGCTCTTCCTCTCGAATGTTTTGTCGGAAAATGGAAGTCTTAGGAAAGGATTGTGTACTACTCATCTGGATTTCGAATTTAATTCTTCTCTGGTACAGCTTTGACTGGAGTGTTTGCAAACAACATCGTGAGAGAGAAGAGGAAACAGTACCGCTAAGTTGCGAGAAACGAGAAACACGATGTGTAAATACACTGTAGTTGTAAGAAGGGTTCTCATAAGAGGTAAGAGACAAACGACGATGCATAAATCTTCACTTGTTTATGGGCAGAAGTCAGTGACAGCGGTCATGTGACCTATAATGCGTTTACTTCACGGCAAGCAGTGATCTTTAGTTACGTCATGATCGCTATTATGTCGGATAATGGTGTGATAGGCTTATTTTTGCTGAATACCCAAGCACTTTGTCTCATAGCGACAAATCGATGCTTAGAAATCAATGATACGTAAATAAATTTTCCCGTTACAGTGCCATCAGTGCAGGCCAGAGCAGCACAAATCGATAACATTGTATTGAATGCACGACGTACAACACTGAAGAAGTGAAGTGATCCTAATGTTATGATTGATTACATTGAAAACGCAGTAACGTTTTCACTTTGTTTGGTGTGATTAGCTACTACCTGTGATGTTAAATCAAGTCGGAGATAGAAATGTCCATTGCCAACTTTCGTTTGGTAACTTTTAAAAAACGTTTCAGTCAATTCAGTGGCCTCCTCGGCCTGTAATGTTAAAATGTTGGCCGTTTTAAGCTTCAATGTTTTCTGTAATTACTTGACTTCTTTTGCTATGACTGTCACTAATTGAATTCGGACAAAAACATAAGTAACAGTACTCATTTTATAGTGTGTTAATTGTTGACATTGTTGGTTTCAGGTATTTTATATTTGGTTTTACTGGGGGTTTGATACATCGGGCCCCACACTCTTCAGTACTAAAATGTTTTCGCTGTTTCGTGCAGTTTTATTGCTTTGTGCCACTAACAAACATTTCGATTAGATGTATTTGGTAGGAACATTTTCATAAAAATGCCAAAGACATAATTAAGCTAAGGTTAGGTGCCACTGCAAATATCTATCGGAGGATGTCTGCAGTACAAGGTTTGACGTATCACTGTGCATATTGCAAAATTGTATTCTGTCTTACAGTACACATGAAGGATATAGAGAAAAGAGGATTTGAAACGAGTGTTGTCCTATACCGGGTGAAAACTCTTCTATGTTCAAGTCATGGTGCGGAGAGGCTGCTCTTAAAAATTGTTTAGTATTGGATGTTGATACCCACTTGGGGAAGATTAGGGGTGAATGCAGTGATTCAAGGACTAGGTTACTTTATTATCTGGCTTGCCTAGCCCACATTCAGCCGAACTTTTGAAATAAATGCCGCTCTCTGATAAACGCCGCACTTCCAAGCGAACATTTGAAATAGACGCCGCCCTCCAATAAGCGCCGCCCTCTGATAAACGCCGCATTATAAAAAGGGGCGTTGATTAGAAAACTGACCAAATTTCAAAATTTCTCATTCTACAAGAACTAACGAAGTTTAAATTGTGCGAGATGATGTTTACTTGTAATGTTCGCATTTATCACACACTCTTTTTGTTACGTTTTTTGAAACATTAGCTATTTTACCTAATTAGTCATTTTGTAATAAACGCCGCCCACTGATAAACGCCTTACCTAGAACTTGGATTTGTTAATAATTTTTATAGGAAATACAGTACTCAGTTTTAATTGTAATTTATCACAGATTCTACCACACTTGGAGATATTGCAGGAATAATAATGCTGCTGAGGTCCGTGTTGCTTCCCAAATCTAGAATGACGACATTAAATGTATACATTATTTGTTTCGAAAAATTCTGAAAATTAACGTTAATGATCTTATCTACTAAAAGTGATATCCATAAGCTTAATGCATCTTGACGATTTGGGAAAGCTGATCCAAAATAGTAATGCTTTGGTAATTCATAACAACATGGTCTTACATTCAATGTCTTACTCAAGAAGGCTTCGCGTGGAGTGAACAGGTCGATTAAGAAAAAGGAGCATTCGCAAAACGTTCCATTGTAACCTGGAATGTTTTACAAATGCTACTTTTTTATTAACAGTCAGGTGTACGTCTGTCAATGATGAAGTTCTTATTGGTGCGAAGAGACAAATAATTCATTCTCATTTTCTTGCTCTAATAGAGAGTTCAGGGTTTGATCAGACTGATTCCTCCTTAGCCGACATATTTTAAGAGGTTTTGTCATTAAGCATTGCTGATGTGACCCTGTTTGACCGTTAAAAAGTCTTGATTTATTCGCTGCAAATGAGTCTCCTGCAGTTAGGGTTTTTGAATAGGAAATAGACTTAAGGGGCTCGCGTTATGCTGGCAAACAACATGTACCACACCTGCATCTACAAGTCTGATGTTCATCTGATTCTCACAACAAACTTTCCAGGATGTTTTGCGGACGACTTAGCAAGAAAAGCTAGATCAGTTAATACATTCTGTCCTTTTTATAGGAACCGCTAACATTGATTTGAGACTGGATGTATTTCTTATAGCCTCAAAATCCTCTCATTTTGTTCTTGTCACAATATTCATAAGATACTCTTTCATGGGGTCAAACGATTTACGATGAAAGAGTGGTGATCGATTTATGCATTCACATGATCATACTTTTAGTTACTGACAGCACAAAATGATCGTTGGTTTTGTTTATTATGTTTTTAATTTAATCCCATAACTTTCACGATGAATAATTTTATTTTCATTTCTTATCCCAGTCGTAGCATGTTTATAATATGTTCTTTTGTAAAACAAATTCTAGCTCCGATTTTCGTATGAAATTGTTTTTATAGAACATAAAGATTATCGTGTACATAAGCAAAAGAGTATTGTTATAAACGGAATAGCGAAAACATTGTCTTACTTGCCCTGGTATTTTGTGCAATTTTCATGTTTGTACCAAAAGGAGGCTGAACTTAGGGCATCCAGAAACGTTAATATCAATCCCTCTATTACACGTCATAAGGTAAATTTGTGATAATTCGATTCGTGTTTGTCTTGTTTGATTTTTGCATGATTCGAGTGGTACGCGAATAAGATGCCATGCCAGGCTTTAGATAGAAAGATATAGGCAGTTTATTGGTCTGATTGCTAAGAAGTGACGTCACACCTTGCCACGGTAGTGAGAGCAAACGTGAACTAGATGATGAAAGCCATTAAGCTGAGTGAAATGGCTACGCCTTGAGTGTCTCATTGATAGAATGTGAATATATGACCCTTTCCAATGTCAGATTCCCTGTGCGCGATGGTGAAGACACGAAGAAAGTTTTGAAGAAATAACAGCAGTAGACTCTAGAAAAGGCAAACATTTGGCTTGAAAACGAGAATATACAAAAAATAGGAAAAGTTTAAAGTAACGGAACACTTAAGTAGGTGTCATGAACTTGAAAAGAATGAAAACAAAATAAGAGTATGCTTGTCGGTTAACTTGTAGGGATGTTTTCCTTTTCATTAGCAAGTGATAAAATTTTGTACTCGCAAAACACGAGGAAGATCATGAAGCGATAGGAATTCCAAGTGGGACATATATTAGAGTTCTCCCGAAATCTGTGTTTGGAGCTGGTTTTCAGCAGAAAAGAGAAAACTGACCCCATGATTTAGCAGAGATTGATTGATGTTTTTATCAGTCTAAGGGCAAAATCTGAGAATTTTCCTTTAGTTGCTAGCATGAGAAATATAAGTTTTAAAATCTCGCTAGTTCCACCTGGTTTTATCTAGCACAGTAACAGTTAGGTTCTTTTACTTTGTTTTCTGTGATGTGGTAGCAATTTACAATGCTGATTTTTTCGATTTCGATACGTTCGTAGGACATTTAAGTTTAGCCAGAGAACAGGTGAATGCATTCCATTAACGTAGTTTTACACTTTAAATACAGTCATTGATAGGCAATGAGATGGAGTAGAAGAACCTGTCCAGACATAAAGGACAAGAGAATAGTCAGCCTTTCTAATGGAGCGATCTAAGTTATGAACAGCCAGCTTGTGTTTCCTGCTGGTGCGCAAGCGCAGGGGATAGAACGTAGATGACAAACTTAAAACACATTTTTAATGCTTTGCTAGCAATTAGGTGTTTGTAAGAATGTTGAAAAAAACCATTCACCAGTACGGCAGGTGCAGCGAGATAAAAGACTGTGTTGGATGAAGCACAAAGAGACATCAGTAAAAGGTTTACCCATTGGTAAGACGACAGAATTTTTCTCAATTTGCTTGCTTGGCCGTTTTATCCACTGAGCTGCAATGGGATATTAATGTAGTGCAAGCTGATTAGGTTTTGCTTCTTAGTGATGAAAGTTATGAGTCGATTGCCTTGAAGAAGAGAAGATAACCCCAAACGCGTTGGTTTGAGCGTAGAAGTAGTGCAGAAAGAAGAATGTGTAAATGGTGTAAATTTATTGTTTAAATGAGATCCAAGGACCCTGTGTCCTTTGCTGGTGACAGGGACATCGATGAAAACAGTATGTTTTGTCGTTTCAAAGTTGATTTTGACAAAGTATGTCTGATACATCAAAAATACAAGGTACTTTGTGATTGCATCTGGAAATGTACTATACGGAGAATATTGATAGACTTGTATGGGCATTGGACACTGAAAAATGGTGGTAACATTGATAAGAAATACAAACGGCTTTAAATTAGATCATGATTATTTCATTTCATTGATTTGAACATTGATTTGAAGGTGGGGTTCCGATTTTATTTTTAATGAGAGTAGCAGGACTGTCAGATAGGTCTGCACTGGCTTTCCGCTACCGCTAGCTACAGCTATTGACGACGCTGCATCGACAAAGCAGTATTTATATTGCGAGACATTGCAGCATTAGATTCCTTGTATAACCGAAATCAAAGATGCGTCGCCAAGGTCTAGTATGCTACATTTTAAGACGTTTGGTGAAGCTGATTTACTCGTTTCTTAAATGCGAAGAGTCAAAATAGAAGTAGAAGCGTTGTAATTTTTCTCAATGATTGTAGAAACCATTGAATTCGTTCATACGTCAAGATATATATACATCTTGGTATTATAATGTCTCTTGTATTCTAGAAGGTTAACTGCATATTGCGTGATTGGGGCATGGCTAGTCACATTAAACTCGTAGTACCAAAACCTGTTCACCTACCGCATCCTTAATTAATATTTTTTAAATTCTTATAAAGCCTTTATTACTTCTAACTCTACTAGTACGTTAATGATAACACATGGTAAATTAATGAAGTTAATCGTTAAAATATTGGATGATTTAAGTGTAAGACAAAAATCTTTTGGCATGAGTCTACAATACTTTTGCTTATATGTTTGATTGATTGAAAATTGCCAGTAGTTCTTCGAGTAGGATGTCGCTAGCAATTGCCCCATCTTCTCCTAGTCGATACAAGATTGCAAGACTGTTGTTACGGATTTGGATGAAATTTAAGATGCTTCTTGTCTTGTCTTCATCCCGTCTCTCATAGCCACTCTATTGTTGCGTGAGCATTTCATAGTTACTGGAAAGGAACCTCAAGCCTCGACATGACTTTACTAACATTTAACAAATTGGCCATTTATCTTTTGTTCCGCTGATTATTAATTTATGATGAAAACACCACTTCCTAATTTCTGTAAATTAATGTTAAAAACTCTCTGATGCTAGCTTAGTAACAACCTCTAATCGATTAACACGATTTGGAAACCTTATGCAGTTATCAATTAACCTATAGCTTGTAGAGGAATTAAGTTCCACCATTAGTAGGAAAATGATAGTTTGTAAGTGTCGTCTTAGGTCTAATGTCATCTTTGTTTACGTACTTGCGATTTGCCCACTGCTGTGAATAAGAACAGGTGAACAGTTTAAAGAGATCAGCCGCCGATTAGACGTTACTACTGATCATCGCATTACGAGAAATCCCATAAACTCTCGGATGTGATAGAAGTATGAGGCTATCAAGTGCATTATCACCCTTTTGCCATATTGCGCGATCGTTCGCAGATTTTGTGTATATTGGCACTGTCTAACTTAATATTAATATGACAGCATGGTACACGTTATGAATACAGGTGCATTACTTACTGTAGTTTTTCAGCTTCGTTAATATGCTAGAAAACGGCTCGTAAGGGATATTTTGCACTTGATGGGGTATGAATGTAAAGGATCCCAGACAAACATTTTCACGTAAATACTCGAAATACGTATGCAGTTATCGTCAAAGCAGAAAATCAACTTTGGCTAACTTCAAAACAGCATCTGTAAATATATGCGTACCAATATGGTCTTTGAAAAAGGCTAACTTAATACATGGCGTCATGAAACTTTGAACTTTTATCGATTGCATTCTACGCTGCCCTAATCTTGTTTCCAAGTGTTGTAGCAAAATCAACTGATCATCAATTCCTTTTTCGTGAAATAACTTTAAAATTACTTCTTCGCAATGACCGTGTGATCTCTCGATGTTTTAAATGAACTTGGAAATTACAGAACAGGAAGATCTTAGTTTGGTGTCAGGAACCTGTTTCATTCGTAGTATGTTTTAAGATCCTGTTTGTTATGGCATGTCATGCTTGCAAAGCAGTTTAACATTTTCCGTTTGACAAAAATTAAATTTATCCGGCTCAGAAAAGAGGAAGCGTAAAAGCCATCACAGTAGCTTGTTAATGAGGACATGTTGCATGGTTATGGGCCCTAACTTCATGCATAAGGGAAGTAAAAGCTTATTTCTAATCTTTGTATGAAGCAATCAAAAAATGAGTGTGAATAATTGTCGCAGCAGTAACGAGATGTTATCAAGCTCTTTCAAAATGAATTACTATTACAACAATTCCTCTCATATCAATTTTTGTCGCATACATAATAATCAACTGTATACAAACGACGGTCTTTGAAGTTTGACTCAATCGAATTGTAGGCGATATAAAAACTCCCACAGATAGTAGTAGTTATGATAGACATTGTTAAAAAATGCATGTATGATTAGAACTGGATTATGATTGTAGTCATTGAGTACCAATGATGGAATGTAAAACATGTTATCCATATCTAAGTGTCTCTTATCATCATTGGGTATTACGTTTGCTGATGCTCCAAAAGTAGTGATTTGGTTTATTCCAGAGTGGAAATGCCGACATTGGATATAATTGATGGATTTATGTTTGGTATTTAGAACCCTCCTCTTTAGGTGCGTTTTGATTAAATTCTCAGGGTCTGGGTAGCATTGAAATTTAATAGTAAGCGCCATTTGATGGCCAAAGTAATTAATGAAGGATAAATTTAATATTTTAATTAACTTCATTGATTCCCTTCCTGTAGACATGCTTTAAAAAGCTGTTTCTGTGAGAGTGAGTTACACAAGCCTTGATCGCCCAACAAGGAAATGATCTTTGTTGCAGGCCAGCTTTCAGACCCAAATATGATAATGATAATAATGATGATAGTAGTGATGATAATAATGCTATGGAAGAATGCAGGGGTGAGAGTAGTTGGTACTGGTTAAGAAGGAGTGGTGTCAATAGAGAAACTGTTTGAAAAGATTTGTTAATGGCTGCTCAGGAACAAGAATTACGAACGCTATATATTAGAAAGGTCATTGATAATGAACAGATTGATGGAAAGTGTCGATTTTGTAAGGAACGAGATGAGACTGTAGCACATATTTTATCAGAATGTAAAATATTGCCACAAAGACAACACAAACATTGGCGACACCACAGAGTAACAAAGATCTTGCACTGGACGTTGTGTAAAAAGTTTAAAACAGAATGTGCAAACAAGTGGTATGAGCATGTACCGGAAGGAGTAGCTGAAAATAATGAGGTGCAAATTCTGTGGGATATGTCTCTACAAACAGACCACAAGCTTGAACATGATAAGCCTGATATTCTGGCATTGGACAAAGAAAGCAGAACTTGCTTGATAGTTGATGTTGCTTGCCCATTTGATACTCTTTTGGCGGAAGAGGAAACGTGAAAACTAGAGAGATATCAGGAATTTAAGAGAGAAATACAACAAATATATACCTGCAAGAAAGTGGTCATAATTCCCAGTATAGTCGGTGCCTTGGGCACAGTAAGAACCAATCTTGACGAACAGATTAATTAGCTAGGCGTTAAGGTTGACATTGATTTACTGCATAAAGCTTGTTTGTGAAGGTCAGATCTTGATAAAGACTCTGGATACCTAAAGCTAAGGGAGATACCTGATATCTGGAAAGAATTCCACCTGTTACATCTTTGATGTGTGAATACTGGAAATTATAATA
Source organism: Carybdea cf. marsupialis auct. non (Linnaeus, 1758) (assembly GCA_010016065.2). Lineage (NCBI taxonomy): Eukaryota > Metazoa > Cnidaria > Cubozoa > Carybdeida > Carybdeidae > Carybdea > Carybdea cf. marsupialis auct. non (Linnaeus, 1758). The sequence goes on from JAAAKL020000351.1 coordinate 8,560, forward strand.
ATAATAATAATAATAATAATAATAATACTCACGTTTTACCTTGTACATTAAATACACATATATCCTACTTGTTTGAAATGGCGTAGCCAGCTTTGGAGTTATGAGTCATGCGTCATCAGAGCTCTTATAAATGCCTCCATGTTAACTTTAGTGACAGAGTACGATTACCAGTGGAGTTACGTTAAGTGTGCCGACTCAAAGGTAGTTTGCTCTCTACACATTTGCTTGGTTTAGGTCAAATATGAAAGTAGTAATGCGTTGATATAAAGCAGTTAAGTTCTGACAGGCTATGCTGATTTCAATTCAATAAGCCAATGGGCAATAGGTTATTTTTAGTGTCTTTTTCCACTATAGCGAACGAATTCAGTTTCCAGTAACATTAAGAAACGACTGAATAAGCAAGTTGTCGTCTAGTTGAGGCAGGTCTAGTTGAGGGAGGTCTAGTTGAGGGAGGTCTAGTTGAGGGAGGTCTATGAACAAATAGAACAATTACATAGCTTAAACCTACAAACAGAAGAGAAATGAGACATACTTTTTAAATCTATTTCTTTCAAACATCTTTCAAAGATACTGCCTTTTTTGACAGCGATGATGTTACAAATTGCTACATTGCCTTGATATGAGGAACCACAAAATACTTCTTGAATAAGTTCAAAGATAATCTCGAAAAGGCAATCTTAAACGTATAATGACACTATTATGGGGTCTATAGATATTTGCTTGTTTATAGGCATCTTCAGGTGTAACTAGAGTGATAAATTCCTTTTTTTCTCGGTAATTCAAAGCAGAAACATTTTGCACGCAGCTTTTCATTCAAGAGCTAAACGGCTAAAACTATGAAAACAGTGAAAGTTAAAATTATAGTAGGCGAAGGGTCATGCCTTCCAGTGCTTATGCTCATTAACTCAGAAAAAAACAATAATTAAAAAAATTAATTAAAAAAAATTAATTAATTAATCAATTAATTCAAAAATGCTCATTTTTTTTTTGTTAGGACACCAGACAAAATATATGCTTTCTGGATCATAACATATTCAACTTCACCCTAATAACAGCTATAAAATTATTAAACTTTGAATGCCATTTACTTTCAAATCTGAAGTTTAAAAACTAAATCATTATTTCTATATATATTATTCTCATTGTTTTCATCAGGTAAGAACAAGGACGAAAATAATGTTATTCAATCGATGCATCGTATCAGAATGTACTAATATTTTGCAGGTTATGTAAAAAATCTTCCACAAAACATAGATAAAAGATATGTAAACAAACAATAACAGAAATAAAAGTTAAAATAGAAAGAATGGAAAAGAGAAGGCAGAAACAAAAAGAAAACAAGCAGAAAAATAAAATAAATACAAATATTACATAAAATTTAGACAATACAAAGAGGGTTAAATATTGGCTTTCAGTATTACCCCTCCACTTAATTCCTTAAAAATATTGCTATAAGGTTGAGCATGTTAGGGAACCTGGTATGCTAGTGTCGCCAAACTGGCTGAGGGGTTTCCCTCCTTGGGGCAGTAACACATAATAAATACAATCTATATACTATAAGTGGCAATCAAAATAATATATTCAACATTACCTATTTACAATTTATTCAAATAATAAGCCCCATAATTGTTCAAAGTCACGCAATGTTTTAGATATATGAGTGGAGACGGGTTCTGAGTAAAAATGTATATATAAACTCAATTGTATATACGTAACTAAAATCAGGGCGATTATCTGAACATATGAGAGTGCTCGATACATAAATGCAAAGCAGTATACAAAGAGACACTAAAAGATTATGTAACCATGCACAAATTCTAATTAGGTATTGTGTAGAGGAATGTCGTAAGGCTACGTGATGCTTGTATGTTTATCTTGTGATGCTCGAGGATTCACCATGTAGATTGCTCATCCATTGTCACCTAGGCATCATGTGCCATTCACGTAGTCATGAGATTCATGTAAGCTCATGTAGGATGGATTTTATTGGTTATTGCCTACATCAGATCATTGTGAGTCTAACTCATGATCTGGCTATCCATCACTATAAATATAGGTGCCTTAGATTCCTAAATTAGAATAGCTGTTTGTACTCCAGAGCTTCGACTTCGACGTCATCACTCCTTTTCATTGTACAATACGAAATAAACAAGCCGGTAAAGCTAAAATGCCAAATCAACAACCTTGCTTGTGGATCACGAACCTGACGATCGGTCACAATTAGATTTGGAAATTCGCTACTCCGAGTTTCACGTATTCACGATCATCAAGCAAATTTACCAGTCACTTTAAACGGCACATATTTACGTAATACCAACAAAGTTACAAACAATGAAACGGTTTACATGACGGCATTTGGACACTCATTCATTTCTTTAATTCAAAAGAGATTGAATATTTAATTCAAAAGAGACTTTATTGGCTTTCAACACAAACAACTTCTCCTCTAAACAAAGGTTGCAATGCCCCCGGCCACCTGGGTACGGTTCAATTTGTTTGCGTATCGTCCACTCTATTTTGTAATTAATTGCGTTCGTCTTTAAGTTCCTATCGTGTTTCGATACTTCAATCTCGGTTTCGTAGCGACGGTTGCTGAAAGTTTTCATGTGCTTTCTGTACCTGTCTATAAATGTACCCCCGCAATGCCAAAGTAATAAACGCCTACTTTCTAGGCATGATTTGCATCCTGTCATCGATGTTAAGCTTTTTCGAAGTACCCTTTAGTTCGTCTTTAGCCTCTTCGACTTCGTTTTCAGTACACGTCTTGTATGTCTTTGTAACTTGTTCCATAATAGCTGCTCGTATTCTTTGGGTTGAACCCGGTATAAATTTCTCGTATTTTGAAAGACCACAAAGAGGACTTCACTTGCTGTCTAAAATTCATAGCAATGATAAAATCGTGATCTAATGTTACACTGTGTAATTAAATATGATATTAAAAGTTTATACGTGTGGGGAGTAATATTAACCAAATGCTACATATAAAAGATGAGTCTAAGGAAATTTCTTAAAATTTGAAGTGCCGGAAGCGTTTCGTGTTTCTGCTGGCAGAGCTTCCCATGATTTTGATACCGCCGCAGAAACGGAACGATGACCTAATGTACTGAATGTATTGCACTTAGGCCGCTTTAGCAAAAATTCATTTCCAGATCTCAAGTTTAAAGATAGCATGAAGCGAAGTACTAATCATACCCAAAACTGGCTAGGTCCGGTTTCCGAACAATTTGAAAGACGGATAAAGAAAACCGTTCAGAGTTGTTACAGCACTAGTGACCCCAGAATTGTTTTCTTCAGTAAAAGGATTCTACCAGGAAGTCGGAAGGATGTCCTACCTACCCTACAAACAAGTCAACTTATCTACCAATATCAGTGCCCCTGTGGGGAGCAATACGTAGGTAGGACTTCCCAAAGACTTCTGGAAAGAATCCATCAACACATTCCAGCACATGTAAGAAACATTGAAAAAGCAAGAAGAACTCAGCCACAAAGAAAAGTAAAGGTGAACACTGCTCGGGATTTTAAGGGGTCTGTTGGCTCTGCCATAGAACAACATTTGATTGAGAGACCTGAATGTGCCGAGGACTTTAATTATGAACGTTTTAGTATTTTGGGTAGGGGTCGGTCCAAATTTCATTTAGCAGTCCTGGAATCGGTATTTATCTCTAGGATTAAGCCCAGTCTTTGCCGCCAAAAAGAATTTGTCTTTAAGCTTTCTATGTTTTAGGTTGTTGTATTGCTTAGGCGCCATCTGTTGTTATTGTTCCTCTCCTTTGTTAGTGTACGTCCAATCAAATGTGTTTTTCATAACTGTTCGACCCTTACCATTGTATAAATAGATCCTTTGTGTACTATTCATTACCGATGTAGATCAACTGAAGAGAATCGGCGAAAAGCTTATCGATCAAATATGATTACTACTTTGCTTCGTGCTATCTTTAAGATTGCTGTTTTATAGAACTAGGCATCGTCTCGCCATGCTACATGTATCTTTCAGTGGGGTAGGCACCTCATCTTTGTTGGGTATGCTAGTTATGTATGAGCATTCTTAGGGCATGAAAAAATTTACTGGTGTCTGGCACTCTACCCAGGGAATCCGGGATGCAACAAGGGGATGTTCTCCAATTTTGTCTACATTGTAGCCCAGAAGCACACATTCTTATTGATTATTTTACTACTGTTAGCAGTGGCGGTTTCAGGTGGGGGCCATATTTGGTCATGACTCTGGGCAAAACATGCAAGTGCAAAGAGGCTGTTTTCGACACACACTAATTGACAAGTCAATTTGAATTGCCCATTACCTACCTTTCTCTCGTAGAAACCAGGTGTCTGTGATCCACTGCACGACGAAATTTGCAAGTCGGGAATGGTGTGTAAATTTGGTATGTTTGAAGAAAAAAACAAGGTAAAGCTTTACTAAACATGTAGAGGTCCATGTGGGAGGCTGGTCCATTACAATTCATCGAGTGTGAAAACAGAATATTCAATGATGGAACATTCTTTTTTTACTACAATATATTTTAAAATAAGAGACAGACTTAAACCAGGGTGTGCTATTTTACCTTGAAGTTCTCTTCTAGGGTATGCTTAACGTACTAAGCATCTATCTGGCTATGCCACTGGTATCATTATCAGAATTTGGTAGTCGCCATCTCTGTTGCTTTCAGATTCAAATCGAGCGTTTCTCCAAAAAGGTGCCATAGGTGGTTTAAGGTTTATCCTCAAGACCATACGTCGACGCAGAGAGTTTTATAGATCATTCTAGTCATTTGAGTTAGTTGTTCCTTGAATTCATATCAAGTGCCAGTATATAAATCATTGGAAAAAAATGGCAGTCCAAATATATAAATGATGTAGTTGTTGTGAGAACATCTGAATGTAGGCGCTGGGTTCTCACAGGCCCCTTGCAATTAACTTCGGTTATCGTCTTTGCAGTTCACATGACATAATCTTGATTGGGGGCTCTATTTTAAAACCATGTCTTTAAAATACTAGTGGTAATATTTTGTGTCGCATCTTCTGAGTAGTGTAAGTAGTAATAATCGTTGATCTTTGATTATGGGAGTGTTAAATAAGCAGGGTTTGGGGGGCGGGGGATAAATTTCATAAAATGGGGCTCACAATCAAATGCCGTCTGGAGAATCATACGATTATACTTTCAAAATGGGAGGAGTGCATGTGCTCGAGTTTGATGTATCTGAGACTCTAGTTTGGCAGGTACGTCAGTACTTTTTAAAATTGTGTCAAGTAATGGAAAGATATACTCAAACGTTTTTGCCAGACACTGGTCACAACAATCGTCTTCAGTAAAGCAGAACAATTTACGTAAAACATACAGGAACTAGGAGAATTGAATCTCGTTGTTGCAATAAACACCAATATGAACGGCACATTTTAGGTCACTCACGTTGTTAAAAAGCACGTACTTTGTAAGCAAATTACTTTGGCAGACAAACAACATGGTCTGTTTTGAAGGATGCACCTTCCAGAGCGACCGTAAGAAGCAGAAAACGCGCTTTGCTAATACCTTGAAGGAGTCCTCTTGATAATGGTCAGAATAGGACTGGTCTTCATCAAATGCTTACCGAATGTTGAGCCGCTAATCTGGGATACGGCGTTAATTTTGCAAACACTATTACGTAAGTACCTTCGATGACTACGGGGAACGGAGGACAACAGCTTACCTTCCTCAGTCCGAGGAATTCCACGTTATCCATATTGCAGTTGGCCTTTTGGAGTTTCTCTTAAGTTATTTATCGCCGTTTCCATTACCCTTTTTGATAAAAGACCTTCAGTATATGATTACGTACGACCAGTACATGTTGTACGATTCTGTCCTGCAGTCTCTGCGACTTACGTCCCATATACTCCCTGTTACAACAGCATGTAAATTCGACAACCAATCAAGGTTTTGTATGACAGGAAGTATCTTGTCTTGGGCTGCAAGCCACAGTTTTGGAGGTATAGTGCTGAACACGCGGCTTAACCTTTCGACAGATGTAGTCACAGCTGTATCCACCCTCTTTTCCAATTTTTAACGAAAAGTTCCTATCAACAGTAGTCGTATCTAAACCGGGCACGTCATTTGTCCGTTTTTTGGATAAGACGGAAAACTGGAAGTCTTATCGGAAATAATATCAATAACTATCATTCTCCTCGAGTGATGATAGGATTGATTTTACGTCTTTTCGGGCAAAATCAGTCCAATAATGAGTATGATCTTGTAGGAGAAGGTTTTCTGTATTATAACGGTGAAGAAACAAGACTCAATACATGAAGGAACAAAGGGGAGCTATTATCCTCCGTTCCGTATGTAGCGTTGGCTGCAGGGTAAAGGTCATTAAGCTTTAGGTCATAGCGCTCACAATCCTGTTCGTTTCTGAATGTCGCTTAAGTATCGTCAACGTAACTAAAATAAACAGGTGGACAATTTGTTCCGCCAAATGTTTGTCTTATGGAAACTCACAAAAATGTTAGCCGAAACTAGTCCAGGAAGGGCAACCCATCGCCACTCCGTCATCCTGCGTCAAGATTGTGCTGTTTAAACCGAATCCAACAGACTTGAGACTTTGAATACTAATTGAACTACGCCGGAACTTTTAAAAAAGGGAGGTTGATAATAACACAAGAACTTGCTTTAAGTCTTCATGAACATCTGCTAAGCACAACGCTTAAAATAACTTTGTAAAAATGACGAATTAACTGAAAGCGTGTGCTGATGATGAGCTAAGCGTTTTTAAAGTATTCCTGAAATTGCTACAAACTTCATTATTCTAGGCCCAAGCACAATCCATTCTCTTCGCAATGCCTGTAACGTAACCTCTCTTCACCCTTGTCGAATAGCGATTTTTTTCGTTGCTCTCACCTCTCTACTCTTATGTATTGGCAAGGGATAACGAGAAAGCGATTTAACAGCGAAAGCGGGTAAAGTGGCAAATGAAAGTTAGTGACTGTAGATGTATAAAATACTGCAAGTGCAATGATCTGTGGTGAACGAAAAGACTGACCCTTGCAATAGGAAAGGATAGAAATTAGCGGTCTAATTGCTGTGTCTTACAAATTCCCTATACCAATATTCGATTGTCTACGGAAATATGTTCCTATTTTGGACCTGGAAACTGAAAAGAAGTCTAGGCACAGGACTGCTAGTACCCACTTTTTAAATAAACTATTGTGAAAGTAAACATTCCCAAAATATTAAACAATTGATAAACAATTTTGGAGACTTGGTATACACAATTGTTTGTTGAATAAAATTTGGCACCTGAGCCAGCACCTCCAATACCAGAACTGATAGCTATTTATTAGAATTTGCATACCTTCAATATCTTAAGAACATTAAGATAAAAAACTTTCTCATCACAAATCTCGGGATAGCTGTCCCATTTCCCTAACCTAATTTTGAACAATTCCAAAATTTTAATTGTATACGAAAAAAGAGAGGCGTAGATCCACTGTCGGATAATAATGACGTCGACTTTGTTAATCATGATTGTTATTGATGATCATTATGATGATGACTACGATGATCGGAATGGTGATGTTTATCGCAATCAAACTGGATATTGACGGCAAAACTATGACAATTTAATGACCATTATGATTGGGTTAATGATTATATTGATGACAGTACCTTGCTATTTCCAAATGCTCGACTGTCTAATAGTTTTGCTATATACTTACACCCCAAATAGACATGATCATCTTAAAAGTAAAAGAAGGCAGTCACGCAATTCAGAATCAGCTTGAATTAAGGTACAAATTTAAATCGGATAACCACTGATGTCATTTTTTCTAAAACATATTCTGATATAAATTAAAGATTTCTGTATGTTTTAACTACATTGATACATGTTATTTACATATGATTACAATATAATTCAATCTGTATTTACACTAAGAGTAGAACATGCTTGTTTTCCTGGCACTGTACAATAAACGGGTGTAAAAATAAACGTCAAATAAATAATTATCAATAAATACCGAGAGAACAGACAAAGTCAATAATGTCAGCACAATACGCAAAATTTCGACTTTTTATCGGACGACTTCGCAGGAGATTTAGCTATCGGTTTATCTCGAACAGGCATAGGTTGATTTGAAACTTTTCTGTCCTTGGGTACAAGTGGCGTTGATTGCTTCCTGTTATCTTCTTTTCGAACACCATTACTACATATGATGTCTTTGCTATCTTTATTCACCTCAGACTTTGGTTTCTTTATAGGGCTTTGTCCTAAAATGGGGAAAATCAAATTGGAAATTAGTTGACTCTCCATGAAGGAGACTAAGTGGGGGGCGATACCAATATCTCTAACTTTCTCTTCATAAACCTATTAAAGTATGTTCAAGCTCAAGACATCTAGCCTAACAGCAAGCTCGCTGTAAAAAAGGAAATCATTCCAATACAACTACATATAATAGGCTGCCCATTATAAAACAACCTGATACATCCTAACAATCGACAAGGTTTTCTTCGAAAATTATAGCACGAGCAATATATCAGTACTGCATCAACCGTGTCGAATGTCTGGTGTCACGAGGTGACTTTTTGGTCCATTCGTTAGATGACTAATCATTCAACAGCAAAAACCTGACAAGGAGAATATCTCTGACTTTAGAAAATCTGCATAACAAGTGCAAAGAATATTTTAATATAAAGCGTCCCTTGTGACCTTGTACGTTTTGACATACATCGATTGTCCACGAGGGCTGGTCATTTGCTAGTGTAAGTCCCAGAAACCTTCATCCCATAAGGTCAAGGTGTTATACAATAAAAAAATTGTTCCGGACGCGTTCTCATTCTACTACATTACCGATATGCTCCTCAAATTGGTACTTTTGTTGCCCATTTACAAGCCAATTAGTAATCTGATGCTAAGTGACCCACGTCCACTAAAACACGTGCCGAAATTTAACGCCGTCAATTTTCACGGGCGGATAAAAGTTTTCCATTTTCTTATATTTTGACCTATTTGATTTACAAACCAAAATTACAAGGATATTTCGGTTTTCATGACAGGGTTTCCTTAACAAAATATATACAATAGTACCATATAAACGTCGTTCGGACGACAAAAAAATTGGAAAAAGTATTTACTTTGCTTCTATACTACTAACTGTTCAAATATCTATACTTATTAGATAGAGGACACTGTCGAGTATACTTAAAAATACATATTTAGATAAGGTAACTGTGACAACTTTCTGCTAGCCCACCTGCTTCATACTTACGAAGACATTATCGCTCAAATCTTGTACTCAATTATTTACGTGATGCTATTGGTTTCTTAAACTGTATGGCAATATTCATACGCGTGAAGGAAACTTTTAATCAATCCCGTTGACAGTTCGTTCCTGCGTGTATATGTGCGTGCATGTACGTGCGCATGTGTGCCTGATTGTAACTTTACGGGAGCGATTTCCGACACGCAAGGAAAAACTGCGGCCTGAGAATCCTAATAAAAACCTGGCTACACTGAATTGCAATGTCAAACAAACTGTAAACGTAATCCACAAAAAAATCCAAATCAAGTTGCATACTTTCAGTGAAGAAATTTTTGATTTAATTTTCGCGCAGCGTTCATATGGCGCAATTAAGTGAAATAAGTTTATGCGAGTCTGTCCATCAATCATAATTTTCTGGATAAAATTTTGGGAGCGAGGACAATAACTATTACTTCACATATCGAAACCTTAAGAAGACAAAACTCTATTTTCTCATATGCCGAGTTACAGTCGTTGTCAAGTTGCGCTTGGGGTAATTATCATTTTCATGTGCAACATCCATTCACTGGCATTACAAGAATGCATTGGGTTCTCAACGAGACAAAACCTTGCGGGAAACGTAAACTTTGGATGCCTTGAGACATGTCTCCCCCACAAATCAGATGAATAGGTAAAATACATAGATCATCGGATAAAAGAAATGAATAGGAAAAAGGGAATAACATGGCGAGTTTAGTTTTCACAAATTTCCCAATGAACCCTAGCTTCGCAATTCTGACTCTCGCGAAGATCGAAATTGAATAACTTCACGGACTCCACGAAAATGGCCTAAAATAAATCTTCTTTCCTTACCGTATGCTACAAAATTATACCGGCGGCGGTTCGTGGCGGTTAACTTTGCAGATCATGTTATGATATAAGAGTGAAATAGTAAACTAGGGAACTGGGGAAATAACCTGACACCTCGATTTTTCTCCTTCATTTCGTTCTCTTCCGCTAAATCACTCCAGTTTTGCTTGTTGTTCTTCACCCCATCGAACATAGGTTTCAGGTGCTCGTTCACCTTGTAAATCATCTACAAATCAATGAAAAGCAAAAACAAACCACATTCAGATAGGATGCTTTTACAGTATAGATGAGGCAGCATAGATAAGTGTGGGATTCCACAAATACGGCTTCAGAAGTAAACATTTCCATTTGAAAGGTTGTTTAACAAGTACAGAAGAAGTTTTCTATCGACCAATAGAACACCGTGTTAAGCATATCTGCTTAATACATTCGCTACTGAGAGAAAATAAGTAAAATAGAAAAACTCAAACATACATCAAATCAAGTTAGTCCCTCTTAACGATTTTCTTAAGTTTCAAAAATCCTCGATACACCAACGCGACGTCCATACACAATGGGAAGCTTAAGGTTAACAGAGCAGACATTGCATTTTCTTTCATCTAGACACGGGAAAAGATTAAGGCTACGCCACAGAAATTTATGCTATTAAGACCGAGTCCTCAGCTTCCATATGTTCAAAACGAGTTTGCTTGTATCTAATACGAAACATTTCATAACTTTCCATGTCAACTGCGCAGCATATTCAATAGAGTAACAATGATGTAGCAACAAAAATAATCTAACAGGCTCTCATAGGTTCAGTAACCAAAAAAACCGACACCAGGACAATCGTTAGCAAAACAACAAGGACAAGAAAAATAGACAGAATCAAAGGGAACTAAGACCATTAGGCTACGGATTCTCTGGGTAGAAAAGAATGATAAAGATGAAAAGTAGGTCAGCTTTCAGATTATTCCGATATCAAATATACACATAAAAACTACCTCAGAGAGTCAAGTTCATATTTCCACATACCTCATATATTGGGAGGCACACAAAGTCAATAAATCCAACTTGCATTTTTGGAAGTTCGTGTCTCTTCTTGCGATCCATCATAGGCTTAAAGTTAAAAATTGTAAATAAGTGATTAGGCTGTGTAGCGACACAAAGATTTCTATTCCATTAACAGCCCACCCTAATATTAGCGACCATCCTAAGGGTAAAGACAACTATTACGCGCACAGCCCTTTCAAACAGAGAAGTTGATCGGCCTTGACTACGAAGTAATGCGAATTGTCCCAGATGCCAATGTATTCTTTAGTGCATTTTATTGGAACCTTGCTTCGTCAGTTCCTCGCGCTTTGTTCTTTCTTTTTTGTTACTAGCTATTGTTTTGTGGCAAGATACACGTGGTTCCTCTTGCGGTCCGATAACATTAATAAGTGCAAAGGGTGGCTCATTACGTAAATCGGTAGTCTATGGTTCGAACGACGTGACGTATAGGAATTGCGACCTACTGTATACTGATTAAGTTAAAACGAGATCTACAGAAGTACCTAAGAATAGCCAGCAGATCCATGCTATACTTGTAAAGATTCATTGGTGGAAAATTATGGCTCGTAAAAACATTCCATTCTTTCTTCACCATCTTACAAAAAAACAAAAACCAAAAGAGACACGGGGATCTGCAAATTAACGACATTAAACTTACAATGGGTTCAGCCTGAAGCTGCTGTCTTTCGAGGTCTCCCTGCTCGAAAAATTCACTTGCAACCAACTCAGCAACCTACAAATCGGGAAGACATATTTACGAAACAGGCCATGAATTAGTGATTAAGTCATAACTTGTTTCTGCTGTCACTCAATATCAAGTGATATATTTGACCGAGAAAAGCAATAAGACACGGTCAGAGAATAGCATATCTTATAAAAAAATTGTTAACGATAATCCTCCGGCAAATAAAAATAGTACAGTAAATATCAAAATTTATCAGTAAAACTGCAGCAACATCGCATTGACTACCCCCTTCCTAGTACAGGATTCACACGAAGCTTTCCTTCACTGACCCCAGTTCTAAGCCAATTGATAACATTTAAAAGCCTGTTACTACACCAAATATAAAAGAGATTTACTAACATCAAGCTATTATAGAGTTTGACTTGCAGATCACCGAAAACTCGTAAAATTTACTAATTGGCATCCTTGCCCCTTACAGGTACGTAAAAGCAAAACTGAAAAGTGAGCAGACGAATTCATGCTGAAGGCCTCTCAATTAAAATAAGTTCTCTCATCGAATACCGGCAGAGAATTTTGTTCGGTCATGAACCTTACTCCTTTTTTTATTGTAGGTAAGATATCTGAATTCGGTCAGGAGGTACGAGACACGTCGTTTAAGTCGTAGAAAGCTCTGACCTGAAGACGCGATTTCTCTTACAATTTGGTGCAGTATATAAGGAAGACTGAAAAGGCTGTATATAAAATTGGAGCGAGAAAGATGATTATACTAAACATTTACTCGAAAAATTGGTTTATATGAATGTCTTGTTGTAATCTAGAACCGGTGTGATACCCACAGAAGCTGCCAGCACATAACTCGAGCATTCGAATCGCTTCTTTAGACAGACGCAAAGACTGTAGTATTGGCTGTTTTTAGACCCCACTAACTTTTTGTTCGCTCTACAGATTTATGAATTCTTTAATGTAATGTAGAGACAACAATCTATGGCAATCCAAATACAATACGATTTCAACCATGATAATCTTATACAAATGAAAACATTTAATACTTCCTATAATATCTAGCCTAGAATATCACAATTAGACAGAACTATGATCACTGATAGGAAATTTAGTAAACTATAAAGGAAAAGTCAGCCACGTACCAGACAAACCACCATGAGCCACTGACCTAAACCAAAATTACTAACAGTTGTGCATATATACATCAGCAACAATCCTACAATTTACTCTAACCCTACTTTACAGTGGTGGGCTAGTAGGTTCGCGGCCAATTCAAAACATTTGAACAAACAATGACAATAAAGTTTAAGACTTCTCCCAGGAAGTCTTCTTATAGGAAACATTGTTGGCGAAATTTTGCAACTTTTTGCGAGGAATGCGACTTTTACAAAAGTGTTTCTTCAATTTTGTATAAGATGTGGCATTTTGTTGTACAACGATCAATAGTTTCTTTCAAAATTCGAACAATGCAATATTTTTAGCCTAAATAGCATCTCAAATCTTTAAAATGACCGTAAAAATTTTTTAAAAAATGTAAAATTATCATCTTAACTAAGACCATTTACAAGAAGAAGAGCTGAGAAGAAAAAGTAGGGAAGAAAATCACTGTATGACGCCTGATTTTCAGTTTGGACGCGATATCATTCCACAAACCTATTATGGAAATGGCGCATAAATTTTCATATTTAATGTTAATAGCCAAATTTGGTTATAATAAGGTTTTCAAGATATGCTATAGTTACACAATATTTAGAATCATAAAAAATGTAATTCGTTTTCCAATCAAATGCAACTGTGTTTTTTCGTACGATTGTGCCTTAATCCTTTTTCTTAGCCAAAGCAGGAAAAGTTAAGAGCCGTAGGCCTACTAATCTCCTCCCCCTATCTGGAAAAAAGCCCATTTAAGCTGGGCTAATCTGTTGTCTAATTCTCATTATAATTCTGCGTATGAAGAAATCCTGACAACCATATGGAGAGAGAGAGAGTAAACTCTTCTACATACAATTTAATGATATCAATAACATGCGGGTTGCGAAATACAACAGAATACACTAAACCAAAACCACAGTCTCTTTGCTTCCCATTTGTAAGTGTAAAGTCGAGTTTCTCTGAATTGGAGCAAAACACTTTGATACATATGCTTCTGGTTCTGGATATGTTAATAGCTGTGAGGCAAACGACGACATCGGAGGATATCTCTAACATGTTGATTGTTCTGTTTTTAACAAGCGTTTTCAGTATGGCAAACACTGGCGTGTAGGGTAACAGATCTATTAAAGGGAACATTTATTCAAATTACGAGCAATAATCAAGGGTTTAGCCACGGCAATCCGTGTAATCTGACCAAAAAGAAAAGGAGGAAAACAACGATACCAAGAAAATAGCACCCAATAGATAACAAAATACGCACTGACTGACATTCAACGTGAACAAAAAAGAGACCAACAGCACGATATAAAGATCGACAATGGAAGGTCTACATACCTTCCTTTCAGGAAGATCATGATACAAGTAAAAGTAAAGATAGTTGTATAAATACGTGAATCGTCTTGGCCATAAGCTCTGCGTGTCCATACTTGAAGCATCCATGATTATTTTAAACCCCTGTTTCCGTGTTACGAAACACTTGTACCACTCAGATGATAGTACAGTGTTCCCCCGTTGATATCCTTCCCTGTTTGTTGCTGTACTTGTCAAAAATAGTTCCGATCGAGTCATTTTCAATAACACTGGGTCAAAGTATGCTACACCGTACCTTGATAATAAGATGATAAACTAGTTTCTATGCTCTGTACATTTGTAAGTGCCTTATTCGAACGCAATGTATGCAGCTTTTGGCTACTGTGCAGCACAGGAAGTGTGCTAGCCTCTACAGGAAGATAACGTGTTGCGCAAAGGTTCCCTTACCCGCTGTTGCACAGCCCATGGTTTGGTTATCGCCGCGACATCACAAGCAGTCATAAGCATGGCTCTGGAAAAAGAAAGACAATGCTTTTCATTTGTATGTGCATAAAGTGAATGTGGCTGCTGAATGCTTGACTGTTGGTTAGCTAGTAAAATTCAGTGTTAATGGGAGACAACATAGGGACTCTTAAAAATAAAAGGTAAATGAAAGCCCCCTTCTTATCGCAAGCCCCAAGTCACCCATTTTTACATACGGTCTTGCCTAGCTTAGCCGTTACCATCCAAATGACGCTTGCGTTACTTTTGCTCTTTATAGCCTCCCACAAAACGTGACAATATCTAGCCGTGTAAGATGAAGTCAGCTTTAAAACGTAAACGTGAGGAACGACAAGATAATTACAAGAGGATAAACTGTGTTCTCAAAGGCTGAAAACTGGAAAAATACCGTTAAATCATAGGAGATAGGCAGTGTCGTAAAAAAGAAGAGCGAGTTCTAGGGAAGTGAAAAGACCAGGTGAGGAAAATTCAAAACGAAAGAGAGTTATGCCCACAGAAAACGATGTACATTGATGCCAAGCAGAAGGAATGCAAAATTTCTTTGGGAACTATGTTATCGGGCATATATTACTTCTTTGCCAGAAAATTCATTGAAATATTGTTTAGTTGTTTAGATAGCCGTTAATAAAAAAACGAAATCTTTACGTGAACTGTTCGACTGTCTTGCAATGATAGATGTTAAACGGATCATCAGTCCTTACATCAGAACATATCAAAACTTGTTGAAAGACACGTAATGTACCTATTTAAAGGGTAATGTTATAACCCAATACCAATACATAAGATGTTATGTTTTCTTCACATTGTCCGTATCTGATATATAGGTTAGTTAAAAACGATGAAGGTCTTCTTGAGTATCATCTCCCTCCCCCTTTAAATCGCAATCCCATGCCGTTTAGAATAAAGAAACAAATGCTCGAATTTACGGGTGAATCCAATCTAAAAGGACTGAGTCCTTTACAAATTATTACTGTTTACTAAACGATGTTATCAGATCTTATATATTAGATAACGTGTTAGCGTGTGTATGTGCATACGAGTGCAAGAGCATATACTTTCCTTGTACTCGGAGTCAATGCATTATTATTTTTTCTCATGTATTAGTAACCACTCTGTCAATGCAATAGATCAATTTGCTTTGGGGATCCTAACCCCTGCTACAATGACCATGCCATATGAACGAAATCATCAGAATCCTTGTAATACCAAGATTTCAGTTATACGACATCATCATTGGAGAAGCGGGCTTCTTTCTCCAAAACTATACCATGTGACTGAATGCTGATGTGCAGTCGAACAAGCCGGTGTTCCACAGTAGCCATTAACTACTAGAACACTCGAATAAGCTGTTTGTTGTTCGAATACTTGATGGATGAAACGTCTCGTAACATTTCATGCCGGATCAAATAGTCTAAACAAAATTCTACTTCATTTATACTTAATTCTGGCAAGTAATACCTGTGAAGTGACTTATTTTGGTGAGCTGCATGTAATGCCGTGCTGTGCTAGACGTTTTTTTTTTATAGATCCTGTATTGGGCTGGCAAGAAACCATATTGACAATTGTAAATGTCCTTCACACGATTACTCTAATGACCAGTTAGGACTATCCTACAAAGCACATGAAATATTAAGTTTACTCGTTGATTCGTTTCGGAAACAAATATAAGTTTTCTGCTACAGATAAACCTCTTTTAAAAACTGGACAACGGCTTGACACCCATTGTCCGATTAAAAAGAAAATTTACTATTAGGTATTATAAAAATACAAGGGTCTTACTCTATCATATTAGCCTGGTACGTTTTGCTTACATTTACAACTTCAAATTACAATTTACAATTGCACTTGACTTTTGCATTGAAATGCTGGTTTAAGTATTGTAACTTTAATTTATAAATTTAAAATCATTCTAATCCGAAACTATGGTATAGACGTATTTGTAATCTGGAAATGCAAAGGTTTCCGTGATCGTAAGACGGGCCACCTAGTGCCACTCAATGGAAAAGAGAGAAAAGTTAAAAGCAATCAAATGCAAACATGTAACGCAAAAAAAGGACTTTTCGAGCCAGTACCATGTTCAACGTAGAAATCCCGGAAGACAAATATATTTAACTAGCATCTCATAAAACATCTAGGCTAGAACGTACCTAAAATTGCACGGTATTGATTTCCTAATAAGGAAATAAACATCTAGTGCCACTACGAGTTCTCGTTGAACTTTCAGTCGGTTTCTTGACCGGGTACTAAATGTAAGCATTTGCCATTTTGATTGTCCAGTGCTTCCGAAAACCGATTCGAAAACGTTAACGGTTGTGATTTGGATAGCATCATTGCTTCTGTTATAAGTCAATGTGCAAAAGTTCAGCTGTATATGTCAAAACTACATGAGAATTTTCAATAGAAACCCATCCTTAGAAACGAAGCGCAACATTGCACCCGCTTGATGCTTCCTTCCAAGCGAATTTGTAATCCGTCACATCACCATGCCGAAAGACATAAGGGCCATAATAGTGATACTCTTCTTTATAATAATACAGGCAATCTAAAAAGCATACAACGCAAAAACTATTTCTACGAGCACACATGGCCAAGGTAATCAAACTGTGTCGTGGATCTTCAGACACTCAACAATGTGATAACACCCAACATGCCTAACATGAAAAAGATGTACCTGTTACCTAAAATGAAGGTCGAAACATCGTTCCTTGCCCTAGTTGTTATAGTTTCTTTTCCTTACATGCTGTAACCCAATCATTTTCTATGCACCACCGACCAAACCTCATGTATTACTTACTCCGAAAGACACCGTACTAAAACTATAGATGTACTATAGTTGGAGGCGATTTCCACCACAACTGCGCAAACTATGTACCAGGTAACAACCAGAAACCACTCTTGACTCAGGTTAGGGTCCAAATTTCCATATCAGTCAATGCAAAGGCAAAGTTTTCTCTTGAGTACCCACGTAATAAAATCTAATGGAAAATTCACAAGTGCCAAGGTGCTGTGCATTCCATAATACTAACCTTAGCGCCATTTTGTTGTCCTCCCGCTTCCAGTCAACAGTATCACCTTGTTTAACAAGATCCTGGAATACGCCACGTTTTCTAACAACGAGAAGAACGAGCGCCTCTGTCACTATGAGACAGTATGCTAGACTAATAAGGAAAAAGCCAAATCCGGTAAGCTTTGTTTGAAATTGAGACACAGTTTACTTAAATGAACACCATATATCAATGGTGAAATAACAGCATAAACATATAACGACTTATATAAAGTTAATCTATCTTGAAATAGTATTTTCACTCGAGTGTTTCCACTATCTTGCTAGTTTTTCAAATGATGAGCGCTGCCATCATAACGGCTAGAAACGATTCTATGTCAACTTGGCGAAATTGTTATTATGTTACCATCCTAGCACGATCAAAGAACACACAGTATGATTATGGCTGGACGCTAAGGGAAGGGAAATCTGCGGAGGCTAATTCTTATGGGTAATCTACTTTGCCAGACCCTCATCCCCCCGACCTACAACACTGTCAAATTACTGTGAACAGAATCGGGTTAAGTATTGTCTAACAACAACATAAGTCACACGAGAGCATAGGCCGTCCAAAGTATCCCCCTTTTTATGGAAATTTTGAACTTTAGGTAAAACGAACACTTTCAAGTTAAATAAGACTTGATCACTATCGAAAAGTTATAAAAGAAGTTCAAGCTCGAATTCATATTGGGAAATTTGAGACCATAAGTTCGCCTCTATCCATCTGTTTTTGCAAATTCACAGTCGTTTCATGTAATCACTACCAGATATTGCAATCATGAATGGTGTATTATTGCATTTTGACATTATAATAAGACCTCCCCTACAAACCGCTGACACAGATTTGAATAGACGGGCATGGGATGTGATCGTGAGGGCCTTCAACATCTTTTTTTTGCAGTCTATTCTGAATACTCTACATGTCAATCGCATAGATCAAACGAAAGCTTGTGATGAACAGTCTTAGTTCTTTTCAAGTTGTATGGACGAACGACGTAAAAGCTGCATTACTTGTACGGATGTCAATACCTGCTCGCTAATCTCAGCTATCATTACGTTAGGCGATGTCGTTGAACTGACGGTACAACGGATCAGCAACACAATGTAAGACTATTGCAGTTATCCTTCACTAATTAATGGAATGCTTACGCTTAAGAAAAAAGAAAATCTGTTAACTACTATATCTTACTTAAAATAAAGTGCCAAATCAGTAGATAGAATCGAGTGTTCCAGTGTCTTGATCGCCCGTCTGTACTCATCGCTCTTGAGTCCAGCGAAAATGTTGTTACCCTGGGTAATAAAAAACATATCATCACATCTGTGCAACAACCACATAGCACATGGAATATCTCACATTCCTGTGCCATAACTGAAATTGCATCATATAATCATTTGTTCTACTACAAATACAGTACTATTTCCTAAATCGACCCTCTGGAAGCTTCATTTGAAGTCAGAATTCATTGCAAAATCCTTAGCCAAGGTGTCGAGAAACTATTCAAAGACATTTTATCAAATATAGAGTCATGGCTTATATAGGCTGATATAGAATCAAAGCTTACTGGGAAAATTAGAGGAAAATTTTATGGCTAATACATAGTACCCTGAATACTTTTAGATGTTGAATCCACTAATACCTATGATAGGTATTGAAATCAAATGAACCATAACGTACACTGCATTACTAACACATTCCAGCCACAGTTATGCATGCAAGTTACCGAGTAGGTTAGGCATCAAGGAACTGATAGTTTGGCACGTTTCTGATAAATAGTAGTTCTAAACATATCTAAAACACTGAAATAGCACTAACATCATATCATCTGAGCACACGGGCATGCATTTATTGCCATTTTTGCCAGGAGTTGTTTACCCGCTATGATTTTATAAACATAGCAAAAACATCGTATAAAGGAAATTTAGTAGAAATGATGTTGTAAAACATACTCTCACTATGAGGTATGACTATGTAAATATACTCTTCGATTGCTGCCCAAAGGCATAGCTATATAAACCTCTGGCTTAATCACACTCCTTGTTATCCAGTCAAATAAAACGGACAGGCTTGTAACACTTCATACTCAAGGCATTATTCGAATTGTTATCAAGACTGCGGTCCTGTTTTAAGGTCAAAAAATTAAAGGAATTTACATACAGCTACTAATAATTTTGGTCTAAAGATAGCACTAGGTGGATAGCATTCCGAAACTATTGCAACTCTTTATAATTAATCTTGTTCAGATCATTTTGCTACAATACAGTGAAAGGATACTGTATGGGTAGGGAAAGTGATGACGTCACAAATAAAAAATATTAGTAATAGTACAATTTGACTCCAGATATCGAAAGCCAATCTTGGAATAGGATGTTTCCCAAAATAGCAGACCTGTAGTGTAGATAGTGTTTAAACTAGAGGCGTTAGACTCTCAAAAATCTCTGGTCAAAACTCTGTTAATATTCATTGGTTCCTTAAGGTAGGAACCAGCATCAAATAATAGGGGTTTTGTTAGAGAGATTCAAACTTTGAAACCTGATGTCTCCGTGTTGGTAAAGGGCATCACTCTCAATTTTGGCAGTTAACCTTTTCACTAATAGGGTAACATGAAAATTGAGTTTTTTCCCCTTAATTCAAAAATGTTCAAAATCGTGACGTCACACTTTCCCACCGCATTAGGATGTCGTCGAGAGTTCTATTCCAAGAGGTAAAAATGTATGCTGAAACAAGGGCCTCTAAACTAACCATTACAAAAAACCCACAAGGGATGTCATCTTCTGGGCTTGTTTTCGCCCGACAATGGTACAGTATCATATAAAATAAAAAAATAAATCACAATGACTTTACCTCACTATTTAAAATCATAATCGAATGATCAAAGTGGTGATGCTCCATGGTAGATGTACTGTACAGCTTTGCGATGGGAGAATCAGCCCTAACAATGCAAGATTGTTGATGCTATGATTTATACAAATAGCACTCACGAAGGGATGGGCAAAGTCCGGGCGAACAGTAAGTTAGAAAACAAAACGAGAGGTTTGGTTACTCAGTTTTCAACAACTTTTCTCTTCAAGGATTTCAAGGAATGTGGCTAACCGGTGCAACTCCAACGTCAATTCTAGTACAAACTGAGGTCAATTTTTCAGTTTGATAAAATGTCTATTTTTGGAACTTGACTAAAATTTCAACACATCAATTTATAACTCTTCAACACATAACACAACGCTTCAAACTTATAGGACTATATACTTTATTCGTGTAAATTCTTTAAAAATGCAGCTCTCAACGACCAAACAATTCTGGGTTTTTTACCACTCCCATCAAATAACGCTAATTACAGCATTGTTACAAATTTGAAAACAAGTGCTACTTCGAAGACCGTTCACTATTCACACGGTAGGAACTTAATAATTTCCTCTCGGGTATCACTACTACAGCACTGTCATCGTACGTTTACATACGTGATTAGATTGTCTTCTACAACAAGGAAATTGCGATACAAATGACCAAGACTTACTTGACTTGAAAAGTATTATTTGTGCCTCGATGATCGAGGTCGTGACAAAGACATCCAACCAAAAGGACAAACACCTCCAATTCTGAAAACCAGGATCTCATCTTTCCAGAAGTCAAAATAGCAAACATGGTTTGCGCAACATTAAAAGCGTGGCGCCAATTATGGTAAAGAACTGGTCTGTAATTCTTCTTAACTGTTAAAATGAATCTCGCTGCAGTCTAAAGTAAAGCAAAAATAAGATAATTTAGTTTGCATAAATAGCGTTTCAAGGAGAATGTGCTAATGTTCTCTTCATTGTATCAAATTTGGAAACATGGAAGCAAAACGTACGTAAATCATGCAGGCATTATTTATTTCTAATGGAAAATGTTAGCTGACTACAATCGCAACTCCTAGCTATGTAGAACTGCTCCGACGACTTCCCTTCTGATCACATCGATGAACAAGGAGAAAGAGGAACTCTTACGTTTAAGTTGACACTTAATCTGCTGCAAGGAAACACCGAATGTTCTGTTACAAACCCTGTTTAGAGCCAAAAATACAGTAAAAACTAAGAATATTTAACATTAAATTTAACAGTTAGCTCCCTTTAAACCACCAAAAGCAATGCAATATACACGATCCTTTCTCAGGTGCGATAACTGAGATGCAGATAAGCTTGCTCCCAAATCATATACGGCTTCACCATAGTTGGCTTTCAGGAATGTTTTGCGCGTTTTCAATGGGATTTACCCCCTTTATCTGACGAACCCTGAAAGCTTTAGAGTCCTGTGTTTGTAGCAACTAGAACCATGGCACCGTGTAACCGTAAAAACCAGAAATCAAAAAAGAGTATGAGTTACTATGTTGTTTTGTCTGTTTAACTATTGTCACAACACTGCATTAATTACCTTGTTTTGCAAATGGGAAAGTTACGTATCATAACATCGATGCACATCATAACGCTCATTCTTACTGAAGTCGTTACAAAGTAGTTTAACAGACTAAGAGCCATCTACCAGCGTCTACCAAACAAAATGTTCCCTAGAAAAGGTCCAATATAAGACACAACATAAGCTGAATTCATATTTACAAAATATTCCGATAACTGTTTGGTTCATGTGTTTTAAGGCCCAGGTAACCGTATTTATACACTTCATACAATGACACTGGTCAACGTATGTACAAATTGTTATAGCAGAGCACAACAGGGAACACAGTATCAACTTGATCTGATTGATTGTTTCGTCATATGGCATTTCAGCTGAAGTTCTTCCTCGAGCACAGTTGAAAATGGCTACAGTATTCTCGGATTCTGATTTGCTTTCAACTAGTTGATACTATCCCCTTTCTTATGTCCTCAAGATCTCTTGCCAGGAACGTCCAGAAGCACGGGAGTCTTCTAGCTTGCATGAACAATAAAGGCCAGCTACCAGCGTTGTTTTGTAAATCTTACTCGTATTTACCTGTTGTAGCAAATGAACCTTCCTATATCCTGAGAACCTGTTCCTTGAACCACAATTGGGCGGTTTCACGACGCTGTAGATCTTTGCTAGACAATGTTTGTGTTTCTCAGGCATTCCGAAGGACTGATCATAAGCTACCTCACTTCTACCATACTACAAATTTAATGACATTATCGGACAGAAAGTCTCCAGAAAGAAGGGTCAGGTGAAAGGTGGCTACAATTTGGATGGGTAAGAATCATTGAAAATAGCTTTTACTTGTGTGGAAACGACCGGCAAGGCAGTAAACGCCTTGGGAATTAAGGTACAAAAAAGAAGTACCCTAGGAAAGAATTGAAGTAAGCTCAAGTAATCATTAAAATGAAGTCCTCTGAAAATCAACAACCCGCAAAGCACAAAATTCACAGATTCACACCCGTGTCCATGATACATTACAACCTTACAGCAAATATTAAACATACCTTGGGAGTAATGTGGAATGTTTCAAAAACATCCATATCGTAAAACATTCTCATAGAAGCAGCACAGGTGTCGAAGTCACTCATATCAATATCATCAAAACCAAATGAACAAAGATCATATTCTTCAGAAGACTTGATCTCCATGCACTAAATGAGAAAAAAATAATTGTGAAGTAATGTTGCGATATACTCCAATATGCTGTATATACTAATTTTTAACACAGACAGCAATATATCATTATTGTTTGTTGACCGCTCTGATACCACACTATTGAATAACATTGTACCACTACTGAATAACATTGTACCACTACTGAATAACATTGTACCACAACGTTGTATTACACTGTTATCACCGCATCCAGCAACAGCCAATGTAAATGTAAATGTGTTCTTAATCAGCTAAAAACTCTTGTAAGAGTACTAATTCGACAAACAACCGTATACAAATTTACTACAACGTTTCCTTCAGTCGCTTTAATATTTCAGTAGTTAGCTCAAGGATACACTAAATGTCTAAGATTCGACTGCTCCTTGAAGCCCTGAAGCTCCTTCTATCTATAGCGTATGCTTGTAGAAACTTGACTTGTGGAATGCAACACGTTGAAGGAGTCTCCCATATCACACTAGATGATTATTCTTAAGCACATAAATAACCAACCTGGGATTTTGTGAACATTTCTTCTACCAAAGCATTGCTACGTTTAATAACCAATACAATAAACCGTGAGATGTTTATATGAGCATAATCGACGTAGGATTAAGGAATGGTTTTTCAAACTTTCAAATCACAGATTTGCAAATTAATTCAAGATGTAAAACTCATAAGGACATCTTATCAAACAGTGCAAGAATAAGGTACCAGCAATTTTTTATTATTCTCTAATATATCAGATAAGTTCCGATTATTGTCATACAAGTCTACTTTTGGAGGCCCCCCAATACTTGATAAATTAGGGGCATTTAAGTTACTTACATTAGGTTAGTTAATGGGCTTGTTACTTAAGTTAATAAGTATGCTTAGTGGGGTAAGATACTTGTCACTACATTATATCTTCATTGCCATAACCAGTCTATTTAGCACGCATGTTCATATTAGGAGCCTGTTAAAGGCGAACTTAAACGGATTTTCCGAAGAACTCTTGAATCGCTTCTTTCCTGCTATAAACCTAAGCCATCGAACTTAAGAAAGACATAATGGTCACCCTTTAATATCTGACACCATATAACAATCATTTGCAGTCTGGACACTATGTCGTTAACGTAAAACGATACGTTTTACTTCTCTGGGATGTCGGCCTGGACAAATACTAACAGTAAGTTAGCGATGCGCTGTTCATAGTAACAATTTTGACCTCATTTTTCAATGGTAAAGGTCCATAATGAATCCCAAAGTGAGACCGACACTAGATACAACAACTAGCTCAGTAGACTTAAATTCTCATTAGCCATATGTCTATTCATCGTGATTTTTACTTTCTCAGGTTTCGGAAAAGCTTTGTTATTGATAAACGCTTTGAAACAGCTCAAAGAAAGTCGAAGCGATGTCCCATACTTTACTTCAAACAAAATCTACTATACATACCACCCGCAAGCATGGTAGATAAGGCTTTCAAAATTAAGATGAACCAATTCAACTAAACACTTTCGGTCTTACAATAGTACTAATCTAAATGTCTGAGAGATGTTTAAATCAATTATCTTAATGCAACGAAACTTCGTTCCAAAATTTTCAATCCTTCTCTAAAATACTGCAATTCTAATGAAATAGGAGGCGCTCTAATTGTTTCAAGACACTGAACAGATGAAAAAGATTAAATAAGAAGTGAAAACGAGCTACAATTTGAAACTATTTATTCATAAGTCTGACAACTAAATCAGGCGTGGCTACATCTGGGTTGACCCTATTTCCTGACGAAAATACATACCATCAATTTATTCGCTTCCTCTGGTGTTGCGCTTGCATGGTAGGAAAGGACCTGTAAGGGTAGGAGGAGAGAAAATAAACATGAAACCTTTCGTCAGTTTCCATTAAGATATCCCTTGAAATCATCTGTCCTAAAGAGTTCAAGTAATCCTAACGGTATCCAGCTTTGGTAGTTTTCACGACGAGCACACGTAGTAGTCTTTAGAAATGTAAATGTCCAAAGGTATACATAGAATACATGACAAGAAGTCAGGAAGTGCACTACTCGTGACTTAAACCAGCTACCCCCGCTCCCTACCAACGATTCTAGCGTGAAAATTTGATAACACACGTTATATTTTGCATATTTCTGACTAGCAACAAATTCCAACATCGGCATTAAGCGACATTCCTATTCCTATTAAAACGCCACAGCATGTTGGCCTTGAATATTACAACGCAGAGACTAATACAACTAGGTTGTATAGCTTTTAGACTTCCGTAGGTCGTACTCCAACAAATCATCGGGATACAAATCGACGACATCGACGACGACGACGACGACGTGAACATTAAGATACATGGTAGCAAAGTGGCGCGCGAAACTGATAGCCTCGTTTAACGTGAGGAGTCAGATCAGTGTATAATCGTATTTGTATTCATATCACGTCGAAATTACAAGTAATTACAGAGGTATTACATGCAACTTGCAGTTTAAATATTAAATTTAAAAAGGCTATGTTTCCATATCAGGAACACAACCATTTCAATTTGACATGCCAGAAGAGATACAATTCTATAAGTACATAATCAGTTGCGGTACTTTGCATTTCGTCAAAACGATTCGCACATTGCATGCATAGAACAGGTTGCATTCCGGTTGTTTAGGGCTGAAGAGCACAGTTTTGATTTAGCAATCTAAGGTCGGTCAGAGGTAGGATTATCAACTTCTTTTCCCCTCCAGTTATCTTTATGCTTAGGAACTAGTTATATAAGGCTTTTACGACAAAGCTTTCATTACACTGAAGTAAGCGAATACAGAGGTCGGCGATACACACAGGAAGAACACTCGGTTTGCATCTACTAGTAATGCACTTACTACTTCACATGCTAATCAATGGAATGTGCGATTTACCCAAACCAATTAAAATCTATAAAAAAGTTTGACATATCCAGCAACAGCTACGGGACCATACTGGCCAAAACCTAGACCAACGTTTACGCTAACACGTACAATATTCCTCGGTTCTATTATGACTACATGCAAAATGTGTCTGTGTAATATTGTTCTGTGTCGATTCAAGGTGTTCAATCAAATAAAATCAAATATTGTCCGAATTAAGTATTAAAGAGACATCTACTATTCTGTTACGTTGGACTGCTAATACTCCTAAACTACCTAGAAATACTTACTGTCCCTTGGGTTCCTCAAACATCACACATTAATTTAAACTATATCACTTTTCAACCTATATTGCATTATAACAGACATATGTAACATTTAGGTTTTCAAGCAGATTGTAGACCCACTAGCACTACTAAGTGTATCTTTTGATACCCGCAATTCGTCAGCAGGTGACATCGCTCGTAAATATGACGGACGAGATGGGCTTTAAACCCACGACCTCATAGTTACTAGCCACCTCAAAGGTGACTCATAGAGAGGCAGGGTTCTCATCTTTGTAACACTGTCTTGTTATACAACTGTGATTGTATAATATGCACAAATCCATCCATCATTTCATCAAGTTCGGCGAATCACTGATTCTGGCCTACGAACAACACATTGCAGATCATCCTTAACGCAGAGTATAAACTTCTGGAGTAATAAGGCAACGTTACGTTGTGGGTTTACCAACGGTCTACCAAAGACCATGATTATGATGATTATTTTGATTTGCTTTTACTCTGCTGTCCACTGTCCACTGTCCACTATGACATAGATAAGCAGTGGAATACGCCGTAGCAGATTTTTACAATGAAGGTGAATTACCAAGACGGACATGCCACAGGTGAAAGTGACCTGAACCATAAGTGCTCGTAATTACTGGGTCATAAAATCGTAAGCTATGTGTCATCTTCTCTTCAAGGCAGAGGGCTTGGGTCCCGTCTCAGCAGTCCTATGGTGGCACCGGTCTGACAACGGACCATTCAATATTAAAATTGTTTCTTCAGTTCTAATACACGTTTTACAATTCGGTTCTTTGTTCATACCTAAGGCTTCGTAATTACTCTTCTATCATATATTCATCTATTTATCAGCTTCATCTCTGTATAAAAATAAACTCTTATAAGGTCTGGATGGTACAAAACAAAGTAAATGTGTATTTAGGAATAAATTTAGGAAATTAGTACTTTCAACCATTGCAGGTAAGTATAGAATTTGAAATGGTGCTAGCAAGCCAAATATATGCGATGTCAGCACCCACTCTACTATTCAGGAAAAACCTTTCCTTTGCTTTTTTATAACAATTCTGGTGGGATACACGCCGACAAACAGGCGAAGATAGTCAACATTAGACAATTTATATCTTGAGTAGGAAGTTGTAATGCGGAGCTGAAGATGATGCTAGCCAAAATAGTGCTCGGCCTGGCGCCATCAGAAGATTATTCCTTCGTACTCTTGCCACGCACTTGCAAAATATGTTTAGTAGTAACAATACCTACTTATGGTCCGATTTCTTCATTCGCGTCAAAATAAAGTTGCCATCTGGTAGCACTGTAGACGTTCGAAAAGCTTATTTAGTTACGCCGCTAGTAAGCAGTGTCCTGGTAGTGACGACATCAATTACAACCTGGGGAAAACTTCAATAGCACCTTAACGATACGTAAAACGTTATGCAAAAAATGCATGTCTGCAGGGGCTGATGGTAAATGGGAGAGGAGGGAATTAGCAATAAAATCGCTAACGGAATACACCATATAGAAATCTTGTCGCAATCTAAAACCCATTGCTTTTCCAACAATAGCTCTCTTAGAATAAATGGTGCCTATGTCGTTGGAAAAAAATCATTAAAAACAAAACAACCACCACCACTATCCAATAACCACGAGCTACACCCTTGGAAGTGTAACATCACTTAATAACCTGCTTCATTTTATACTTTTTTACTCTCAACAGTGACCACCTGAGTACTATCGGTCAACTAGTATGGAAATAACTAAGACTGCTTTTTTGGTGCGAGTCCTATTTCAACGTCTTGAAATGATTGGCGATCTTAGAAACTGAGACCATATTACGCTTATTTCGACTTACCTCCATAGCAACCATCTGTTTTGCAAGCATAATACAAGCCTTTTCATAGAGTTGTGCATTGTGTATACCAAGGCCGCAAAATATCCCAAAGGCCTGTCCGATGAAAAGGTAAAGATTCAGGCAAGAATTAAAATCACTCGAACATGTATAATCTCTCTATGAGTCCACAAACAACGATACGGCTTAAGTCTCTTAGTTCAATATTTATCAGTTGACGTTTCAGTGTAAAACGTTCTTATAATAAAGACATAAAACAAGTACCTGAATACTTTTGCGCCCCATACAGCCGGACATCTTAATTAAATTCCTCGGCGGGTTACAATATTTACCAGGAAAATTTCACTTGAAAAACAAATTAAACTGACTCTATCCCCATTATGGCTAAATTTTACAATGGAACAATGACAAGAACAGGGTCAGTGTTACGTACTACATTGCTGTGTACAACATCCTAAGATTCCTGACCATTGGTGCACGAAGCAAGCTCAATGGTACTACAAGGAGAAAAGTAAACAACGGAAAGAAAGAAAATGATACCCTGAAATTCAACTGTGAGTCTACACTGAGGTGGCTAGTAGAGTCAAGAGGCGTAGGAGAACGATGCTTTTTATGCAGGTCGTACTCGAGATAATCTGCGTCACTACAATATCTTGGAGTGGGACGTTAAGAAAAACGTTCACGTCCGAGCAAGGTGGCGAAAGCACATACAAGAAAGTGCTAAGAGATGGTGGAATAAAGGAGACTAGTGTCGTGTCATAAGCAGTGCAAATGATGTTCTGAACTATTAATGGCCATATGAAGCACCCGGCCATACATGGCTACAATATTCCTACCACGACACTCAAAAGCATAATAAGATAATAATGAAGGTCTTACGAGATGACGTGTACAACATTTTCTCTGGGATGGCTTGGCGATTTAATTTGCAGATATTTCACTACCCCAGCTCCCTCAATTGTCCCATATTCCAAGACGCTATAGTTGCCGTGGTGAAACCAGCTTCTTCTATCGTTATTAACAAAAACAATAAAAACAACACATAAATACACTCAAACACGAAACACCCAAGGACTACTTCAAACAACAGCAACAAAAAACACATACACACAATTGTACGTAAACGGTCCTTTTTGTTGTAATGCAATGTGGTTTTCAAATACAGTCTATAATAACATTTTATGCATCACGGTATATTTCATTCTTCTCTACAATACCTTACATTGGTCAATATTAGGTAAGATTGAAAAATTTAAATTTAAAATACCTCAAACATGTTTTCGTCGTTTTCCGTGAAAGGATGACCATTAATTTTGTTGACTAACTGTCCAACGCCTAAAAGGAAAAAAGGACGTTTGTAAAACGAATCAAGGTATGTTTTGGTTAGAAAGTCGACTATTTATATATTACTTTCCACCCATCGTACAAAATTATTGCTGTTACGTGAACTTAAGTAGCTACAGTCCCTTAAACATACCTACTGCATACGTCACCGTCTTTAAATCAATTGGTTAGAATTGGTGGGATGGCTTCATGATGTCTTTGGCACTATCATCGATACAAACAGTTGATAGCATTGTGTTTTTGTGAACTTTGGTTTAGTAAATGTTCAAACACTATTATACGTCACATGGTACAGTAGAGCGCGTCCTTCGGACTTTGGGGATGACGAACCAATCAACTTGACAAATTTAAAATTCACGGGACTTACAAGTCGCAAAATGCAAACTCAATGCCCTCGCGAGACTGGTAATAAAAACAAGTATCTGAGTCAAGCGTCGAGACGTTCAAATCAGAGATGCCGAACATAGAAAACCCCAATGAGCATCAAACAATTTGGCAAAAGGGTAGCTATCCAAGCCAGTGACGCTTAACACTGTGAATATTATCCGATTGATTTTGCAAGCAAGGAAAAGTACTGTACAAACCGCACGCATCTTCGAAGTATTTCAGAAGTGTAACAACGAAGTCTGACTTGACATCCTTTTGTTACAGTGCCATAAGTAAAATTAAGTTAAGTACCTAAACAACAACTTTTGCTGTAATGATTTACCAGGTTCACTGCGCGCATTCTTTCAAAAGTACTGCGGGCACTATGAGGCGACCAATACTGGCATAGTTCCTATGGCGGGTTAGCTACAACGGGGTGAACGGTACGTGATTCGCTTAGATTATCCTACTAAACCACTTGTAAGTAACGAGTTCGAGGAAGGATGCTAACTGCAACATAATTAATAAGATGAACACCTTCGCCACAGTGTAGGCAAGAGTAAACATTGGCCTAAAATTTAAGAAGGCTGAAATTACAAAAGCTTGAGGAATTGCCTTCTATTTGATGGCAGCAACTTCGTGCTCAGTTAAATCGTATTGAAAACTTTGCCCAATATCCTCTGATATTACCAAAATTTGTTTAAATGTATCAAAGATCAATATAGTCCATTATCTTATAGTGAATATAAAAAGGGTTGAGGGCTGAGGGCCTGTTACATCGCTTCCGAACCCAAAAGGAGAGGGTAGAAGAAGGCAATAGAAACACCCTGGGGGAAAATATTAAACGCTAAGTTCTTACCAATAAGTTTCCCCTCGTGGTTTCGAATCGGCACACATAGAATGCAGTTTGTACTGCCCTTCTGCTTCTCATCCTTTAAAAAATGGGATAAAAAATTTAAAGCTCTGGCTTTCGTCAAGCAACAAATGGAAATGCCTTTTACAGCATATAGTACTGCAGGTATTCTAAAATATCAGCTAGAAGACACTGATTACACAGCACGTATTTTAAAATCAGTATAAAGAAACTGACGTTCAAAATACCAATTCCCCAAGCACTATAAACTGCTTCGTTAATAACCTTTGCGTTGTCCCAAGTTCCAAGGGCTCCTTGTCCCAAAGTCTGGAGCAGAATGGGGAAGTATTCGTAAAGAGATTAAATTAAGCTCTCTGTAAACACCAAGCCTAAACACCAAGCCTAAACACCAAGCCTAACTTTTCCCCCTTCAGATACTTGATGTGTGTCATGGAGTGTCCTAATACTCCTCAACAACTCCTACTAGTTGCACTTTTGTTCAGTAACACAATGACGTTGTATTAACAGATTTCCTTCTGCATCAAGTTTTTTTCAACAATACCATGGAAGTCATTACCAACGTATCCCATACTAACATCACACGAGAAGCCTATATGGAGACAATGATACAAATAAAATGTTTGACAAAAACAACTAGAAAAAACTCATACTTATACTCATACTATCTTCGTCTAAGACACGAATCTACCAAGACCAAGAGAATTAAGGGTACTATTTACTTGTTGAAAGGGGGTGACAGGTATCGAGAGCATAGGCAACCATGTTCTATCACAAAGTAGAAACTATAATGGGTAATTCATACCGTCGTGCTGATTAACGGAGCGTCATTGTTATTCTCTGTGATGTTCATAGTCTGCAGAGACAAGAAAAGTTCTCCATGTAAATAGCATGGAAGCAGAACTCTAAAACGACAACAAACACTAGGGTAATTTCCTGAAGCAGTATATTAAGCATTCAATATTTTTCCCGGTTGGTGCACTGCTGTCAAGCGGCAAAAAATTAGTCTCGACAACTGTGCTGGCTGTCTACTGTTACTATTTTCACACTACCAATGGAACTTTTTCTGATGTATTAATACGGTTATTGCCACAAACAATCAAACCTTAACGTACTAATACTACATTGCAACACTTTAGATCAAGTACCGGCTAAACGGGACAAGGATAGCTGTCTGTATAATAGAAAAGCGCATAAGTAACGTAAAAATTCAGCCTGGCAAAATCATTTCTAATGGTTTATATGGAAGGGGGCCGATCTGATCGTTGCACATGGTATGCAAACACGTCATTACAGAGAAGAAGAAAGCATACGTAATACACTTTAGGTATTAATTCTGCACGTTGTATTGCATGTAAACAGACATGGGTTGGCACGTGTACAGACTCCAACCCATCGATTTCAAATTGTTGCACATTTGTTACGATCTATTCAAAATTGTAAAGAAAGATGATAAAAAACAAGTCGTATTACCTTGTCTACTTATTACCTACCACAGTGATCGTTAAAGATAGTAAAACCCTAAGAATGATAGTTAAATTACATACGGACTACAGTATATTTAAGTAACTATTAAGTTTTAGCATTACATAATATATAATATATATACACTTATATATTTATTCAACAACCAGGCGAGCAATGATACTTAATAGGAGTCGCTGAAGACTCTTCGCAGCAAAACCTGACATTGAAGTCATTGCACTCGATTGTGTTACGTCCATGATTTCCAACGTTTAACACACAAACCAAATAGCGATTACTAATTTATCGCATGCATGTAAAGACAGCAATAAGAATACCTAAGGCAGAATCATTCTGCCTACTGACATGGTGGCTTGAAACTCGCTAACTCCTCTGTCAACTAGAGTAAAGTCAATTAACAAGCATGTAATTTTACGGAGTATATACATACTTGCACAAATTTTGTGAATTTCATTCACTGATGTATCAATTGCGGCTGCACATGGCAATTATCATAGTCATACTCAAAGTTTACAAGCTCGTCACACTTCTGACTACGTACCTCTCCTGAGTGAGCAACTAAAGTTGCAAGGCCACTGTGCACATCACATTCTCCATCGACCCTGAAATACAGCAAATAAAGATAATAGGAAACATGTTACTGGCACCTATTTTGTTTACTAAGCCATACACACTCCATTTAATATTTTCAGAAAGACAGCAAATTGGACAGAATATTTTGATACCAAAATAGAAGCAAAAGTCAATGGCACTTTGAAGCAGTCTAAGGGGCTTCATACTCAGTGCAGGGATTACATCATATCTACGAAAGGTTAAATCGCATAATAGACTTGCGCTACGACGATGTTATGATGGCGCCCTACCCTCGACTTACATCATATCTGTTGTTGTTACAATCTAGAACGGATACAACACGTAAATTCACATTTTCGTCTGACTGTTTCCTTTAATCTGCAACGAAGCTTCAAAATTGAAAGAGCATCAAAACCCTACTGACGTAAAAATGCCATACTACAAATTGAAAAATGACGTTATTATCTTATCATTAGCTGATGGTAGCGCAATGTATATATGATATATGTATATATGATACCTGAGCACTAGGTAGCGCAGTGTGTGGCCAGGCATCGAATGGCAAACCTAGACTCTACAGCCGACAGTAGGTATAGCGTACAATACATTTTCTGGCCTCTCAAACCTCTAACCTCATGGATAACTCAAGAAATTCGCCCTTTTAAACACAAAACACGTTTTAATGTGCGTACATCAAGTTTCTTCCTTATTCACTTAAGAAACTCATTTGCTGTCCCCGAATGATAAGAATGACTTTTATTTCTCTTCTCAAGTCAGTTCACACCTCCCACCCTTACCCCCTTCTACAAGGTCAGCTTTCGATGGTTTGCTGTATATATTGACCTAATTAAAAGCTGTATCATTTTAATACGAAAGTAATGCTGTTCAAGAACATTGTTAACTTTTCCGGTGAGTAAAACGCAATTTGTTAATACAGTTCCATTTGTAACACTACCCGTTAGAAAACCATAAAAATTGCTCTCACTTTTGATTGTACTGTACAAAAAGAATTACTTCGTGGCTTAGTGATCGCTACAT
This sequence comes from Carybdea cf. marsupialis auct. non (Linnaeus, 1758), assembly GCA_010016065.2. Taxonomy (NCBI): domain Eukaryota; kingdom Metazoa; phylum Cnidaria; class Cubozoa; order Carybdeida; family Carybdeidae; genus Carybdea; species Carybdea cf. marsupialis auct. non (Linnaeus, 1758). The sequence goes on from JAAAKL020000351.1 coordinate 42,609, forward strand.
AGGCTCACTAATTTTGTACCTTAACCATAGAAATGAACCTTGTGCCAAATACTGAACAGCAGTTTCATTGACAACAAAATGGGCATTCGTCACATGCAATTTAAAAACTATTGATTTGATTAGGGATCTCACGCTGGGGGCACAGTCCCACAAACTATTTTAATGGAAGTTCATCCAGCAACGAAATGCAACATGGGGTGTGAAAACATCTGTTTCATGCTATCTATTCACATAGTTAATTTTGTTATTCTGACAACTTTCCTGTACCTCAAATCAGTCTATTTGTGGTTCTTAGTGGGTCATTTTGATCATGTGATGATCTTTTACTATGAAAATTTCCATAAGGACGTTTTGCTGATAAACATGGTACGCGTGTTTCCATCCTTTTGTAAAACCTAATCTACTATCAACGAGTGATCTAATCCAATGATGTCTGTATCAAGGGTCCATTCCATAATTTTCAAACTGAACATTGCATTGCCGAGGTTACCAGCTTATCACTTACAACATGCCATTTAGAATTTATTTCATTGGCTTCTGTTCTGCGCAAAGTTTACAAAAAATATTGAAGATGGCCTAGTCAACCTCACAGCCATGCAATTTTAAGTGAAAAAACACCTAGAAAAGTGCTGCAAGCTTCATATGAAAGGATACAATTGGTAACAATCAATGCTTCGTGTACCGCCGTGGTCTAGTGGTTAAGGAATCAGACTCACATGCTAAAAGTTGTGGGTTTGAATCCCGCCTAGCCCAATACAAAGATTATCGGTTGGGGAAGGCAACGGGAGACCACCCCTATGTGCTCTCTCCCCAGGACATTACTCACTCTGGCTAAGCGATAGGCTACGCTCGAAATCGAGTATGATACCAAAAAAATATAATGACGCTCTTTCTAATTTTCTTACATGGGTTACAACAAGCTCCTAAAACTGTCCCAGACCTGCCTCAGAAATTGATTTTGAAAGTGAGGATGCTCCATTACACACTCGCAAAAGGCAAACGACGACCGTCGTAGGCCAACCTGAATGGTATTCGAAGATCAAAAACCATTGTTTTTGTCAGGCTCGTATTGATCTGTCTTATAATACTACTTCGAAGAGATATTACAGAAGAAGAAAAGCTATCACCGACGGGATTCGACCCCGTGACCCACGCGTTAAGGGTGGTGTTCTACCAACTGCATTAGGTTTAATCCAAAAATACATAAAAGTCGAAAATGTAATTTTCTCGCTATATCTCAAACCGTCCAGATTTTTGAAATCAATGACAGCATGGCGAGCCAAATGATTATCCATAGCTTTTATACTCCCACAAAAAACAAAGTAATTCTCAAAATGGAAGGAACATTTAATACCCTAATTTAAGTTGACGTCTGAAGTCTTCCCCCAAAATCCTCCGTGTAAGTAGAAAAAATCTTGATGTATAATTTTGCCATTAAAACTTGGTTCCAATTGCCACATCGAGCACGCATGGTAACTTCGATGACTATTTTGTACTGGAATTGGATAGTACAGTACCATCAAAACAATTATCTGCAACATTGAAACTGGCTTGCGTGCGCTACCATAGCGAGCTATTGGTTTTCTTACGCGTTTTAGATTTTAGCTGACGAAATTTAATTACATACAAATAACTTAAAAGTTCTTTAATATCCCTGTTCAGTAGTGGACAATTAATTCCTGGAGGGAAAGTGCAGTATCCGTCAAAATTCTGGGTGACCAGTGTCGGGCTTCTCCTATCTTTCACGGTCATTCACAGAAACGATATTTTATTAACAATTACCGTTTAATTGAGGTGGGGAAAGAGTGTGCATTAAAGCTATGAAAAATTGTGTGGTATTCAAAAACAACATCATTACCCATTCTGTTCTATCTGTTTGTTTTCTTCGTCGCCAGTCATCAAATCGAAGACTTGAGAGAAAACGACTTCCTAATAAGAAAAATTATCAACACCATATGAGAACATTGTTCATTACAAACCGACGATCAAACAAGCGTTCACAAAAGGAAAATAGAGTGTTCAACAGTACACGATATGAACAGCGGAAACACGTTGAGTA